>CAUYLG010056302.1:0-21394 GCA_963573385.1 Cacajao melanocephalus | reverse complement strand
TCTTTTATGCCAATAATTATGCTTAACAATGGAGACAGGAAGGAATAATTGGAAGTAAAACTTCAGTATTTTTTTAAAAGTTCTCTAAATGATTCTCATGGGCAGACACATTCGAGAATTAGTGGTCTCGATAAGGGTTTTCAAATTTTTATGTGCAAATAAATCAGCTAGGAGCTTGGTAAAATGCAGATACTGATTAATTTGGTCTGACTGGAGCTCAAAAGTCTGCACTCTTCATAAGCTTCCAGGTAAGGCCCATGGTGTTGGTCCATGGGTCACACTGTGAATAAGACCTATGGGAAAAAGCTGTGCCTGTCTAGCCAACTGCAGTCATCCATATAACTGTAAAATTTGACCTGCAAAACAAACTAGAAGATAGACAGTGCAGAAGGGAAAATTAAAGCTCAGAGACATTACAAACCAGAAAGTAGTAAGATAAGGACCTCAACCTAGGCCTCCATACTCAAAATCATCATTCCCCTACCGATCATCATGTCTTTGTCAAGGCTACTCTTTCTGGCTTTGGCTCTATGCTTCCATCTGTGACATTTCCTCCCTCACCCACCACTCCCACCCTAATCACTGGTTTTCTGTTATCATGAAGTCACTTTTAGAAAATCATACGATTTTGTCGGCTGAATTAAAGACAACAAGAAATCTGCCCATATGTAGGCTAACTCTAAGCAAACCTTTATTCACACCTCTATCTTCCAACAAGATTTCATCAGAGTCCTTCAAGAAGTAAAGAACAACCAAAGAGGGAAGAGGAACAGTAGGATAAACTGACTGGAAAGGACAGCATCTTATGGGGTGAATGTGTTTCCTTTTCAAGGAGTATTTACTTCCTAAATGATGACAATTAAAAGAAAAAAACCTCCAATGCTGACATCTTAGATATAGGCCAGAGCGCAGAGGGAGAGGTCCTGCAAGCCCTTTCTTTCGACACCCCTAATCATTCAACTCCTTGTGTTTGCAAAGGCTGAGACTTGCACATGAAGCAAAGGAGGCTGGGTAGGAGCATCATAGACCCTTGGGTCAAAGCGTTGCTTCAGAATCCTTTGCCGTCTTTTGGTTTGCATCATGCCACTCCTGCCTGGCAGAATAGTCAATCCTTTGTCTCTGCTTCCAAGGCATTTTGTATGTGCTCCTATATGGCATTAAAGTAAGGGGAATGTGTGGAACTTCTCATCAGACCCCAAGTCCTTTCAGCCCTAGAAGCCACATCTATTTCCTGTGCAGCTTTATATTCTTAGTTACTGGACACACAGCACATGCCCAGTTACATCATGCTGAGAAGCTGAACAAACAAACTCTTTGGTTTACATGCAACATGACTTAAAATGTGGATGATCTAATAAACTGGAGAATACAGTATGATATGCAAGTTATGTGTTACATGAAGACTTCCAAAGGGACATCAGCCTGTGGTCACAGAAAGGGTGAAAGCTGGAGAATGGGAGCTTGGAATGAGCTTTGAGGAAGATAAATGTGTAAGCAAGCAAAGATGGTGAGTCTCTGAAGTCTAACGGATTCTGGACTGGCCCTGCAGACTTCAGAGGTTGCTCAGCAAGGAGCTGTGAGGCCCAGTGACTGCAAAGCACATGATGAGTCCCAAAAGATAAATGGATGGAGAGGGTGAAGCAATGTCCCCAAGTTCTACCCAAAAGTGTCAGCTAGAAAATGTTGGTGGCGAAGTTTCAGAGACGATAGGCCTGGAATGGGAAAGATCTCCCAAGACTCTAACTGCCATGAGCAATTTGAAGGACGTACCTGTGTCTGGGAATTTGGCTGCATGGGGTTGGGGAATTGCCAGCTTCCCAATCTAGCTTCTGTCTTAATGGTGTTATATAGTGTTTTATGTTAATTAAATGTCTACTGTAGGCATGTGCCAAGAGGCCTTGCAAAATCCGCTGCTTGGGAAAAAGAGGACAGGCGTGCTCAGTGCAGCAACCATTCCCAGGCGTCTGTAGACCTAAGTGGGAGAGGCATCGAAACCTTCATCTGGGCCCTTGATGGACGTAGTTGGAAGAAAAAAAAAATCCTATACAATGCTAACAATTGCTGCTGAAAGGTTGAGTAACATACCTGGGCCTCCTGCTAAAAAGAGGTAAAAACGGGATGAGCCTTTCACCTCTTCATTCTCCTTTCTCATCCACCTCACCTCCTTGCTATCGGTAGAAATCTACACTGTTGGTAAATTAAAATAAGAGGACATGGTAGGAACAGAGAAGATGGCTGCACACAAAAAGAGTGAAAACGTTACAGGTTTTGATAATGAAGCCATGGTTTGGATTTACTTCCTTTTATGCCTTGTGCTAGGTGACTCATAGCCCACAAGCTGGGAGCGTTTACTGTGGGCCTGGCCCTATGCTGAGTATTTTGAAAATGTTGCCTCTACAAAGCCACGCTTGGAGTTAGATTAGATTATTCAGAGGAAACAGGAATTAAAAGATGTTGGGTGACCTTCAGAGGTGCCCGTAGAGAGCAGCAGAGTTGGAATTTGAGGGAGCCGTGCATGTTGACAGCCTGTGTGCTTAACCGCTACCCTGACGTCCTCCTGGCCCAGGGGTTGGTCTCTCTTCCAGGCACCTCAGCATGAGAGTGGAGGGTAAGAGAAAGGCCTTCCCTAGAGTGTGCTGTCATCCTTCCTCATTCTCCTACTTCTCCTCCTCCTCACCTCCTGTGCATCTTCAGGCTCAATGTCTGCTCATTGCAAAAGAGAGGGATGTCATAACAGCTTCTTCAAGCATCTTTTCAGAGCTCTGCCTCAGCAGCCCAACATTCAGGCCTTGTCCAAACTGTCAGAACCGTCTGCCTGCAGTCCGTGCAGCAGAAAGACCATCTGTCAGCCTCTGACCCGTGCCTTCCCGTCTCACGGACCACTTGAGCTGGCTCTGTGTTCCCTGAGAGTCTCTGAGGTCCCTGGCTCCACAGTCCATCTCCCAAACCTGACTGACAACTCCAGGCACTTAGAAGACAGGGTGCAGAGGGTGAGGGTGAGCTAAGCTGAGAAACTATCTCTGGGTGGCAAAACACACAGACACACAGACACAGACACACACACAGACACACAGACACACACACACCCCCCAAACACTCTTCTCTCATTTGGATCATTTTCTTGCAAGAAAATAATTCTTTTATGTAAGCTTTGATTGAATACAAATCCCCACTAAAATCTGCAGGGAATATATACCAGGAATAGGTATGCAGGAATAGATGTGTTCTTAATAACTCTTTCTCAGGTTAAGCCACATCAAGAAAATATCATGTTAGCATTATGAGATTATCCAAAATTATTATGAACAGTTTACCTTAACCATGTAGCCCAGCAACTCTCAATCCTACCTACACAGTATAATCATGTGGGGAACTTACAAAAAAAGAATATCACTGCTCGGGGATTGTTTCAGACCAATTAAACTGGAATCAATGGAATAGAGACTGAATGTGGTACTTTAAAAACATTTCCCACATGATTCAAACATGAGTCATGGAGTGAGAATCACTGAGCAGCCATGATGTCAAGGATAAAGGGAATGGCTAGGTGGCAGGGAGGTACAGGGCAGGGGGCACTGCTGATTTATTCTGGATGATCAGGAAAGCTCTCAATGAATATATGGCTTTTGAGCTGAGATACAGGTAACAAGCAAAGCACTGCATGCAGAGGAAATACCAAGTGCAAGGGGTCTAGACTACAGGAGGCAGTGTATTTCTGAAAAACGAGAAAGCAGTGTGGTCCAGTGTAACGAGAGAGAAGATGGATGCTAGGAGATAAGGTTCAAAGGTGGGACAGTGGCTGGATGTCTAGAACATTGAAGCCTATGTTCAAAAGTTTGGATTTTCTTCTAAATGTACTTGGAAGACATTGGAGTGTTTTAGGCAATGGAGAAACAGAGTCTGATTTTGTATTATAAATATCATCTAAGCTATTCCATGGAAAGTGGACTTGGTCGTGGCAGCAGAATGGGAGCAGAGAGGTGGGCTGGATTGCAGGATGTCAGGAAGGAGATGACTAGCGTTGTTGCCCTGTGATGCCAGGACCTTGGGGTGGCCATTTGCGGACATGGGTTAAAAAGCACAAGAATAAAAATTCAATACGCTATGGGGAATGGAGGAGAAAAAAATCCAGATCTCAGCAGCATGCTGAGCAGCTGAACCAACATGGACAGATGCCTACCCCTGGACTGCTTCTCTGAGCAAAACAAACCCCTATTTGTGAAAGCAAATGCAGTCGGGTTTTCTGTTACTAGCAGTTAATGCGTTGCCAACTGATATCACTACTGTTTCTATGTCAGGCACTGGTTCTAGGGAGTTATGCAAATGAAAAACATTGCATCCGTGATTTGCGCCCCCCTCCCCTAAACTTCAACTGTTCTGAAGAGTTGGAAAATTTGCTCCGAAAAATTGAAGACGACCAAAATATTGCAGTGCTTTGAAGCATAGACTAGCTGCTCTCATTTGGATAGATCCAAGAAGCAACAGCATTGGTCTGGATTTGATGAAATCTGATTCCTGCATATCTGGCTATGAAGGGCTAACAAAAACAAGCTAGGAGAAATAAACTCTCAGGGAGAGAACTGTAATTCAAAGAGCTAGCAGAGGCCCCAGAATCATCTGGCCCAAGACTACAAGAGTGTTCAAAGAGAAGGCTCCTTTGCTTCAGAGCATACTTTAAAATCCAAGACTGGACAAGGTGCAAAGGGAAGATTCAGGGCAAAGGGAGATGACGTTGCCCTTCTCCTGGTCTCCACTGCTATTTTTAGCCCAGGGCTCTCCCATGTATTCAGAATTAGTACTTGCAATAAGTTGAGAAAAGAGGAGGGAGGGGCGCCATCGCTGGGACTAGGAAGGGAGGACATTTTATCAGAAATGAGCCCAAGCTCCAAGCAAACTTTGATCTTGTCCTCATGCTGAGTAATCCCTCTCTGCCAGATGGAGGCTGAGAGGGGCCCAGGAAGGGACATCTCTACCTCTCTGCTGAATGGGAAGATGGATGCCTGACATCCCAAGGTGGAACTCTAAACATATTTTCCTTCAGAAGCATTATTTTAATCAGTAATCACATCGCATAGTACCGTATTCCTGGTGCACTCGGATTCAGCAGATCATTAGGAGCAACCTTAGTCTCTTATTCTTCCTTTAATGTTATTTGAAAGCTATTTATTGTGGTTTAAGTTTCAAAAACAGACTTATAAAGAGAGTTTTTCAAAAGCATTTTTTGTAAGTTGAGTCTGGCCTGTACTATACTAAATAACATGATATGTACATATATATTCAAATACAAAAACTTTGGGTTCCTAGGTGCTGGTGACATTTACTGATGTTTAGATTTCTGGACATTTCATTTTGAATCACTGGACTGACACAAATATTTTTTAAACTGAAGGCAATGTTGTTTTTCTAGGTTTAAAATTCTCATTTTACCACAAAAATATCTTTCTCTAAGAAAAGAATAACCTTCTTACATGTAAAAAAAAAATTGACTTTTTAAAAGTTATTTTCAGCTTTAAAAAGTTAGAGCACTATGGACATATATAGAAAGCCAAACTTTTTCATTTTTAATTCTCTGGTTTTAACAAATAAAAGAAATAACGTTTATAAGAGGTTTTTCAATTGGCACAGTAAGGAAAA
Organism: Cacajao melanocephalus; assembly: GCA_963573385.1. Classification (NCBI taxonomy): domain Eukaryota; kingdom Metazoa; phylum Chordata; class Mammalia; order Primates; family Pitheciidae; genus Cacajao; species Cacajao melanocephalus. The sequence continues at coordinate 15,760 of CAUYLG010056302.1, read as the reverse complement.
ACATTTTGGATATTTCAGAATATACTGTGAGAAAATATTAAGGCACATGTTTTCTGAAATGTAAGTTTGACATTTTGGAGTAGTATTTAACACTATTGACATCAATAGCCTGATAACTGTTATTCACCAACAACTGAACTTACATGTATGTTGCAAGAAAAAAATGTTTTCATTATGCTGAGTGGATTTTGATAAATTGCAATGCCATGACCATGATATTAAGAAGACAAGTCTCTGAGATAAGAGGGAATGTTCCTAAGATTTGTAATGCCAACGTGACTAAGGAGAATCACATGTGCCAGTACAGAGAGAGTAAAGTAATAGAGAATCTTCCATATCTGTAATACCACAGCACACATGGTGCATTATAAAAATTTACATGTTACTAGGCCAGAAGGCAAATCTCAACAAATTTCAGTGAATTAATGTTATTGGAGCATATTTTTCACCAAAGTGGAATAAAATTATAAATCAATAACAAAATAATAGCTCTTTCTCTTCAAGAACTTTAAAAATAACCCACAGATTACTAAATTATTCATGGACAAAAGAGGAAATCATAAACAAACAATAAAACATCTAGAACTGAATGGCAGTGAAAACTCTCCAAATAAAAAAATTTAGGATAACATTAGAGTGGTACCCCCTTCTCCAAAACATGCTTATTCTCAATGATTATATTAGGAAAAAAATGATTATAAATTAATGAATTATTCAACCCAAAAGTTAAGAATTAGAACAAATAAGAAAAAGAACCTAAATGTAAGGAAAAGATAGGGTAACAAAGAGCAGAAATTAATGAAATAAAAACCAAAACAATGATAGAGAATGACACATTTAAAATAAATTTTGAATCATTCATTCAAAAAATATTTATTGATTGATACAGGCACTGGATCAGTAATGATCCAAATGAATAAAAATCTCTGGTCTTTGGAAATTATAGTCTAGTTGGGGAACAGACGAGAGGGACATACAAATAAAATGTATACTATGCTAGATGATGATATATATTCGAGAGAAAAGTGAAAGCAGGAAAATTGGATACAGAAATTGTCTGAAGACTGTCAGGTAAAATGTTACAGGTGATGGCTAGAGAAGATCTCAAAAGGTGGCTTTGATTCTTTTAAAAATGAATACAGTTAGGCCAGGTGTGATGGCTCATGCCTGTAATCCCAGCACTTTGGAAGGCCGAGGTGGGTGGATCACCTGAGGTCAGGAGTTTGAGACCAGCCTGGCCAATATGGTGAAACCTCATCTCTACTAAAAATACAAAAATTAGCCAGATGTGGTGGTGGGCGTCTGTAATCCTAGCTACCCGGAGGCTGAGGCTTAAGAATTGCTTGAACCTGGGAGGCAGAAGTTGCACTGAGCCGAGATTGCACCACTGCACTCCAGCCTGGGCGACAGAGTGAGATTCCGTCTCAAAAAAAAAAAAAAAAAAATGCAACTAGATACCTTTGGACAACCTGATCAAACATTAATAAAAGAACAGCAATAGTGCATGCTGAAACAATATCAGCACTGAAATAGATCACAGAACTATTTATATGGTAATATGACAATATATATAACATAATAGTAATATATATTATATATGAATATATACATAGCAATAAGTATGTAAATATTATTAGAAATGTGCTAGATCACGTAAGTATTTATACAAAATATTTGATAAGAAAGTCTTTTAAAAAATTCAAGATACAACTTCACACTTAAATTTGAAAATGTAGACAAAACAACACTCACAAAAAAGTACAAGAAGAGAATTATAAAGAAATAATGAACAGGCCTAAAATCATTAAATAAATTGAGTCGGTATTCAGAAATGTAACCCCAAAATCCGTTCCAGGAACAAATTCTACAGTGCTTCAAGAAATAGTCTGTAGAGTTTAATGGTGGCCTCGCAAAAAATATGACCATATCAAATCACCAGAACCTATGAGTGTTACCTTATTTGAGTAAAGGCCTTTTGTGGATATAACTGAGTTAAGAATTTTAAGATGAAGAGATCATCCTGGATTAACCAGGGGGCCCTAAATCCAATGGTGTGTCCTCATAAAAGATACACAGAGAAGAAACACATAGAATAGGAAGAGGCAATGTAACCATGGAGGCAGAGGATGGAGTGATGTATCGCTATCCACCAGAAGCTGGAGTAGGCTAGAGACAGAATCCCCGCTGGAGCCTCTGCAGGGAATGTGACCCTCTGATACCTGCATGTCACACGTCTGGCCTCTAGAACTGTAAATTTCTGTTGTTGTAAACAATCAAGTGCATGGTTTTGTTACAGAACCCAGAGGAAATAAATTCACAAATGATTCCAATACTATAAAAATGATTCTACATTTTTTTAAAAGAAGGAGAATGCTTATAACTCATTTCATGACCCTAGCACAACCTTTGTACCAAATAGGCTAAATTCATTTATGAAAACTGATCTGTAACTATCAAACAAAACGTAAGCATCTTGAATACAACAAAGTGTATGAAAAGTAAAATACTATACCTAAGAAGGGATGGTCTCTGAGATGCAAGGGTGCTTTAACAGAGGAAAAACAATTAATCTCCATTAACAGTTTTGAGGAAAAACGGTAATTATCTTGGACACAGAAAATGCATTTTATAAAATTCAGAATAATAACATGATAAAATAAAATTCTTAGAAAACTAGGAACAGAAGAACAATACCATGAACCATGATTTAAAAAAAAAAGGATTCAAGACCTACAGTAAACATATTGAACGATGAAATATTTGAAGGTCAAGGATAAGGCAAGGGGGAATCTGGGATGGTGGCCACAGCCAATGACTGGCTGACAAAAGAACAACAGGTGGGCTCCATTGCTTCCAGAAGTGACAGCTGTGAGACGCCTGCCAGGTTCAAACTCCCTGTGGGGTCTGGCTGTGGCCAGGTGTCAGTTCAACCCACACCTCTGCCTAGCTGCTTTCTCTTCCCTCTTTTGATTGTCCCACTCCCTTGCAATTTTTAACCAGGAGCAATCCCTCAATCAGTCACTTGCAGGAGAAACCACAACTCAGATTCTGCTTCTAGGAAGCCCAATCCAAGACAGTGAACACATTTCAGTGTCAAATTTTCTGGCTAGATTATTCCTAAGAGCAAACATTCCCTTTCACTGCTATATAATAGCACAACATAGTCATTTCTAGTTAGATTCCATCACAAAAACACTTTAGGTCAGCAGAATATAGACTAAAATGAGGGCTGCTGCTCTAAGACACTCAATAATATTGTCTAACGGTCCCAAATCATTCTCCTTTTCTCTCTGCTTTAACCAGCTTTCCCAGAGATGGTATGTCACTGCATGTCATCGAATCTGACCTCTAAATTCTGTTCTAGTTCTTAAACACTGTGATTCAGTAATATTAGACCATGTACTCTCCTTGAATTTTACAAGTCAAAGAAGCTCCAGGGACCATTCACTCCTTCAACGAGAGAAGAGAGTGAGAAAAGGGGAATGGCTAGCCAAACCCCTAATTACCTGTGCTCTCTCAGCTCTATATCCAGCAAAGGAATGTAAATAAAGGAAAGTTCCCTCAAGTGGTAGGGGTGCATCCTCTTCTTTGCACAGATAGCGGATAACAGAACCTCTGCCTCCACAAGTCACAGTGTAGCAGAGCTAGGTGGAGAAGCTCACTTCAAGGAAGGGAAATCCAGTCAGAAGAGGCATGCCAAATTATCGAGCATCACTTGGAATAAAGATTTATGACACAAAACTAAGTTCTTTCTCCACTTGGAAAAAGGAGAATCAGGTCAAATATTTAAATGATTGAGATGAAAAATTATGACATTAATAATTATCACATACTGAATATTTACCATGTCTCAGACACATGAAGCCTTCCAACCCTGTGATGTGGAGTTCATCATTTATTTTTATTTCTATGGATACACAATAGTTGTACAAGTTTATGGGATACATGTGATTTATTTATTTATTTATTTATTTAGGAGACAGAGTCTCACTCTTCGGCCCAGGCTGGAGTGCAGTGTGATATCATCTCACTGCAACTTCCATCTTCCAGTTTTAAGCGATTCTCCCACCCCAGCTTCCCAAGTAGCTGAGACTGCAGGCACATGCCACCACACCCAGCTGATTTTTTTTTTTTTTTGTATTTTTAGTAGAGATGGGGCTTCACCATGTTGGACAGGCTGGTCTCTCTAACTCCTGACCTCAAGTGATCCACCTGCCACAGCCTCCCAAAGTGCTCGGCTTACAGGTTTGAGCCACCACGCCTGACCTATATGACATTTTTATGCAAGCATTCCATGTGGAATGGTCAAATCTGTGTAATTGGGATATCCATCATCTCAAGTATTTGTCATCTCTTAGAGTTGGAACCATTCTAAATCTTCTCTTCTAGCTATTTTAGAATTTGTGATAAATGATTGTTAACATACACATCCTATGACGCTGCTGAATACTACATTTTCTTCCTTCTATGGAACTGTATTTTTGGATGCATTAATCAACCACTCTTTATTCCTTCCTCCCCCTCACTACCCTCCACTGCCTCTAGTAACCACCATTCCATTCTCTACCTTCATGGAATCAATTTTTTACCTTCCACATGTGAATAATATTTGATATTTGTCTTTCTGTGCCAGGCTTATTTCCTGACCCTAAGTCCTCCAGTTCCATCCATGTTGTTGCAAATGACAGAATATCATGCTTTTGAATGACTAAATAAAATTCCATTGTGTATATTTACCACATTTTCTTTTTTCATTCATCTGTTGATGGACACTCAGGTTGCTTCCAAATCTTGGCACTGTGAAGAGTGCTGCAATAAATACGGGAGTACAGATATCTCATTGATATATTGATTACCTTTCTTTTGGTATATACCCAGCAGAGGGATTGCTGGATCATATGGTACTTCTAACATTATTTTTTTAAGGACCCTCCATACCATTTTCCATAGCAGCTGTACTAACTCATACTCACTATCAGTATAGCTGCATTCCCTTTTCTCTGTATCTTTGCCAGCATTTGTTATTTTCTGTCATTTTGATAGCCATTTTAACTCGGTTAAAAGAATACTTTATGGTCGTTTTGATTTGTATTTCCCTAATGATTCATGATGTTGAGCATATTTGCATATACCTGTTGGCCATTTGTATGCCTTCTTTTGAGAAATGTCTATTCAGATCTTTTGCCCTTTTAAAAATCAAATTATTATCATTGCTGTTGACTTGTTAGAGTTCCTTACATATTTTGGTTGTTAATCGCATGTTAGATGAATAGTTTGCAAATATTCTCTCTCATTCTGTAGGTTGCCTCTTCACTTTGTCAATTATTTCCTTTGCTGTCCAGCAGCTTTTTAGCTTGATGTAATCTCATTTGTCAATTTTTGCTTAGGTTGCTTCGGTTGTCTGTGCTTTTAGAGTCGTAAGAAATTTTTGCCCAGATCCATGTCCTGAAGCATTTCCCCAACGTTTTCTTCTAGTAGTTTCATTATACTGTGAGTCTACTAGGCTCCAAAGCCCTTAACCAGTTAACTCTAGCCCTTACAACCAAACTGCTGGTTCCTGAACTTGAGTTTGCACAAAAATCACCTGAAGTTCTTATTTAAAATTCAAACCCCCACACTCCACTCTTAGACATTTGAGCTCTGTAGATCTAAAATGGGAGCCAGAAGTATTCAGTGAAAAAAAAATATAAAGCTGATATGAATGTAGGTGGCCTTAGGGTAACACTCAGGAACGCTGATTTTCACTCCTTTACCTTAGTTATCTGAATGTCTCAATAGTTTTATCTTAGAATAATTTTAAAGCCTAATATTGAATTTCTCTATCAGGTTTCATTTTGGATGACTTGGGCTACATATTTAGTATGAAGAGTTACTTGAGTGCACTATCAAATTTTAAAAGTTGTTGTAATTATATACACAAATAAATATAATGTTTTAAGAGTTGTTTGGGACTCCAACCTTATTATCTTGCAAATAAGAAATTACATACTTGGCCATAGACACAATACTTGGTAGTGACTGAAACAAGAACCTATTTCTCTAACTCCTAACACGGTGCTTTAGTTACATTTGGCTCTTTCTCTGTAAAATATTTTTAGTACACTGTCCTAAAAGTCTTTCTATTATATAAGATTTTTAGTTAAATTAAACCATTAAAAAAAAACCCCAACCTAGTATATGTTTGCTCTTTCCTTAACTTTGAAAGCGAAGTCCCTGGGAAAATAGTACTTGAATTACATATATATCTAATTAGGAAAACAGTACATACATGTGAACGCATAAGCCAAAATTTTCTTACTGACATGCAGGTAACTTACAGAGGGAAGACTTTCATGGATAAATTCTACCTATGTTCACTTACTACTTAATATTTCTAACTTAGGTTGAAGTTGTGAGGTGATCTGTACCTTCCAAGGAACAGAAGACAAAGTAATCAAGCATACCCACCTGCAGCTCTGGCAACCTCAGGGTCTCAGGGTCACCAGTTGATACCTTCAAGAGACAAAGAAGTCTTGGGCTCCCAAAAAATCCCATAAAGCAAGATGGCCACCACAATGGAACCTGAGACAAGGGAAGACTGAAGTCCTAAAGCCAGCAATTGGTAATGACAAAAACACAGGAAAAGTGCTCAAGCAAGGCTGACTGATGAGTCACATTTTAAAAACAATGACCAAAATCAAATACCTTTGTTATTAAAAGTTGTTTCAGGGCTGGGCACGGTGGCTCACACCTGTAACCTCAGCATTTTGGGAGGCCAAGGTGGGTGGATCATCTAAGATCAGGGATTAGAGACCAGCCTGGCCAACATGATGAAACCCTGTCTCTACTAAAAACACAAAAAAATTAGCCAGGCGTGGTGGTGCACACCAAAAGCTCTGGCTACTCTGGGGGCTGAGCCAGGAGAATCACTTGAACCTGGGAGGTGGAGGCTGCAGTGAGCTGAGATCGTGCCACTGCACTCCAGCCTAGGTGACAGCAGCGAAATTTTGTCTTAAAAAAAAAAAAAAGAAAGAAAAAAATAAAAAGAAACAAGCTATTTCAGGAAACCTGTGAGTTGATCCATGTCTACAAGACTACAAAACATGAATGGTGAACAAAAATATTCTGTCTAGAACAGTTGACTGTTGTCTATTACAGCCAAAAAGGAGGTGAGAGCAGAGGAGGGGTGAAGAGTAAATCACAGGACTTAAACAGATGAGGACAAGGCCAGGTGCCCAGGGACAGACAGATTACTAAGAAATTTATGATATGCTAATTTCAATTCTGAGTCATGCCACTGATTTATTTTTAAGTTCCAATGTACTCTGGACATCTCATAGTCAAAATACAACCATTTGGAACATTTAACATCCACGAGAAGATTGTAAAACAAGAATGTAAATGAAAAAAGCATTTTTAAAAAGCCAATGAAATGTTTTCCTTTTTGTCTTTTCCTTATACCATCTATTTAGCTTCCAAGATCTCCAAGGACTTTTCAGAAAACAGCGTTTATTGTCAGTGATTCAGCAGGGAAACTGATTCGCTGGTCTTTGACATGGCCATATCTGAGGCCAATTCCAAGAATTTCCTAACTTAGAGCTTAATCATTGGAATAACACTGAAGGCCTAAACCCAGATAATTTCTATTTTAGATACAGACCTTTTGGGCTGATTTACTGGTTTTATCTTTAAGATAGTTTCAAAAATAATCGGGCTGGATTAGTGAAAAATCCCATTCTCTCTATATTGATTGTCAGGACACATAGGGGAGACTTCAGAGGAAAGTTAACTTCAGCCTTTCGCTCCCCACTCTACCTTTAATACCTACCCATCTTTCTTTGGGACTACATACTTCAAACACAGGGCCCTTTTTCTCCCTCCTCCGTATCTCTGCCCCAGCACTCACTGTCCTAACATCCATATCCACTTCCATTTTGCGTCCATGATGATCCAACAGTTAACCTCCTAGAGAATACATTTGATCATGCCATGCTTAAAGATGCCCACAAGATAGGACTTAAATCTGTAACGTAACATTAGAAGACCCTTCTTCACATTCTAGGCAAAGTATTGGCAAACTAAAGCCTGTGTGCCAAGTATGACCTACCAACTCTTTTTGTTAAGTTTTACTGGAACATAGCCACACCTATTCATTTGTATATTGGCTGACAGCTTTCATACTACAAGGGTAGAGTCTCTCCAAAGCCACAAACATTTACTGTTTTTACAGAAAAAGTTTACTAACCCTGATCAAGGCCTCAATTTGCTTTTTCAGTCTCCTTTGCTGTCTGTCCCAAAAGTAAGTTCACCATACTCTAAAACAAGACTGACTCTTCTCCAAGCATACCACTGTCTTTTAAGAATACTTAGCTCAGAACACATTGTTCTCTATTCCTTGAAAGTTCATATCATGCTGCTAAGTTGGTAGGGGAGCTGGTGAGCTCCTTCTCTTCACGTCTCAACCCAAATATTATCTTCTCTGTGAAGCCTTCCCTGACACTCCCCAGGCAGATTGGCCCCTCCCTCCTCTATTCTGTCTTAATGCTTTGTATGTGCTTCTGTTATAGCATGTATCAGTTCATATCTCACTCATCAAGATATCTTATTAAGCTATGAGCTCTTGGAGAGCAGTTGTCTGAATTTTTGTGTTCCAAATATCTTACAGAGTGCCTGACTTATTTGCATGTTCACTAAATGTTTGACGAATGAATGAATGAATGAATGATTTGTAGTCCATGCATATGAATTTGGAATAGTGGCCATGTTTGGTAAGTTATATTTTACTAATTTAATTAGCTAGTCATCTTATAGAAAAATGTGCTTTGCTCACAGGGGAGGGATTAAGAGATCGTCTCCAAAACAATTTGCAATTTACCTCTACCATAGAAAAATAAAAACAGTCAAAGCAAAAGTGAGTAGCCTATGTTTATACCTTAAGAACCATTCAATCTTATGAATGAGCTATCAAGAAAAAAAAATGGGTGTCTATAAAATAGAATCTCTCTGTTTAACTACTTCTATTTTTCCATTCTTAAGGAGGAAAGAACAATTGCAGAATGGAGTTTTAAATAACGCTGTTTACTGGCAACACTTTCCTTCTCCTTAATAAAAATCCAATACACGAAGTAGCGATTTACTGTTTAAAATCTTAAATTTCAGTTTTCAAATAACATGAAGAAATCCATCCTCAGTCCTTTTGTAAGCCTTTGTATTGACAAATTGACACATTTAATAATGAGTCACTCTTAGACCAAAGAGTACTTGTGTACTCCACATTTCGTAGTTAGCAAAACAATGTTACAAAAATTAGAAGTCAACTTATGACACTAACCTATTTTTTTTTCATGGTGTAATGTTTCCTACCAACTCCCAACATTGAATGGAGCACATTTCTGAAAGCAGAAAATAATTATTTTTATGGAATAGGCTGTAACAAGCATTAGAATAAAACGTTCAATTCATACCGCTGAGATTGAATCATTTCTTTTGTATCCACTGTATATGGAAAGATTCTGTTTTTATCTTTGAAAGAGTACTAGTCCTGCAGTTTCTTGAAAAGCTAAGGTATACATTTAAATAGAAAAATAATTAGAAACAAAATATTCGAAATTCCACAGATCCCTCCTGGAAAAGATTCTGTTGAAGTCTGAACACCTACGTGGTGGCCCCCACTTTGTCCTTAGGGTAGGACACAGCTTGCTTCCCTGGCCAATGTCTGAACATTTCTTAATCACTGTGGTTGCACTGGCTGCAGCGGGGTTTGCTGTGTCAAACTTTATTCCCATTTTTGTCTTTGGCTCATGCAGCCCACAGCCCACTTTCTATGATGGCAGGACTTGTATGAGGCTACCATGGTTGAAAATCAAATTCACATCCTGGGGTAACTGATTTAGAATCAGATCTGACTTTGAGCCAAACTTTTAAACTCATTTCTGAGCTTTCATGTTGTCATCTGAAAAATGTGAAAGATAATAATAATACACCAATTGCAAAGATGAATTGAGTTAAAGGTGAAAAATCAATCTATAAAGCTAGAATAAATGTAGATGAATTTTTAAAAATAAGCTTTTGTTAGAGAAGGGTTTTCTAAACATGAAAACAAAGGAGAAACCAAAGAGAAAAAAAAGATCAATGAATCTTTCTCCAAGGGTTTAGAAAGAAAGTTTTCAATCAGAATGGGGTGAGCTATGTGGGAGTATGGCGCTAAAAATGGCTATTTTTATTCTGTGTTTGAGAAGGGATTTGATGTTTCCTTGCTGTGATTTTAAAGTCTCCTCCAAAACTCATGTTGAAATTTAGTCCCCAACGTGGCTGGATCAAGAGAGGCCTTTAAGATGTGATTGGATCATGAGGGCTCTGCCTTCATCAATGCATTAATCCATTCATGGATTAATGGATTAATGGGTTATCATAGGAGGGGAACTTGTGGCTTTATAGAAAGAGGAGGAAAGACCTGAGTAGGCAGGTGAGCATGCTTAGCCCCCTTGCCATGGGATGTCCTGCACTACCTCAGGACTTTTCCAAATGGACCTCCTCAACCTTGAACTTCCCACCTCTAGAATTGTAAGAAATAAATTTCCTTATAAATTACCCAGTTTCCCTTAATAGGAAATGGCCTTAGAAGTCCTAATGTCTGCATACTGATGTTCCTGTTGTCTCAATTACTTGGATGTCCCCACCACATACTGCATTTTCCCTATGAGTAGTGCTTATGGTTGTCCTGTAGAAGTACATATTATCCTTGTCTTTCTTCCTGTATGAATGCCAGACACTAGGAAGAGACACGTAAGAATTTTAAGTATTACAGGGACTCAGAGAACCCAGAATGATTAAAATCCATGACAATGAATGTGAATGTATAGAATTTTAAATAAAGGGCAAATGACAAACTATAGGAAAATATCTGCAACGTTTCTGACCAATGCTTATTAATGTTCTAACATACAATAAAAATGTTTAAAACAGCAAGAAAAGTACTGGCATATTCATAGAAACATTGTCAAAGAGACAGAAAGATATTTCACAAAGAAAATAAACAAAAACAGCAAAAAACATAAAAATTTAACTTTATCATTGATCAGGAAACTGAAATTCAGAAAAGATATTGTCCATTTATTACAATGATTCTCAGACTTGGTTCTGCATCACAATCCTTTGAGGAGCTTTTGAAAAACACACATGTCAACCTTCATCTCTCAATGGTTTTGATTTAGGAGATCAGATGCGGAATCAAGAACTTGTTTGACAATTTAAAACCATATACTCAGAATGAGAGCACCTGTTTCCCTCATCTCTAAGTGTTTTCAATGCCTGGCACTGTTCACACTATTCTATAACTACCTGATTCCTGAGTTTCTAATTTTGATATAAGTGGTGTACTTTATGTGTTGAGGTATCTCTAGAATTTTCTTACTATTGCTTTCACATAAAAATAGCATTCCTGATTTAGAAATGTGTAATAAACTTTACCTTTTAATACTCCATAGGCTTTTATCTATTGTTCTCTGCTTTTTGGAGCCTGTCATCTTCTGTCCTTCCCTCCTTTCTATCCTTTCCTTCCTTCTGTTCTTTACTCATCCTTAAAGACAGAACATGTTCTCCAGGGCTAGTTCCTAATCAGCAGTAAAGGTTCAATCCTTAGACCTCCTTAGATCTTTCTACTGCCCACTTGGAGGCCGGCACACCTGCTTCTTAGTTCAGTTGGATATGTAGCGCCCTCGCTCAATATGCTGTGGACAGTCTTCTTCTAGCCTAAGTTCAGTTGAGCCCTGATCTGATATTTGCTTTTTTGATGTGACACAGAGGATCAGTCACAGTTTGAAACAACATCCACCATTCACAAATCTTTCTGTCTTTCGTCCTGTTTGCAATATTTTTCCTTAGACGACCAAGGGCTAATACTTCATGGGGCATTTTGAGTTTTGAGTTACAGTGACTGAACGTATATTCAAAAAACAGCTGATGCGGTAGGGAAGAGTAGGATTCTAGGCTTGGAAGCTTGTGTTTACTTGGATTGCACCTCCCTATTTTCCTGGGCAGGGCAGTGCTAGCCAAGCCTGATCAGTGGACGTGATGAGAGCCAGTATCTGTCCTCTTCTCACAGAGCAGGATGTGGTTTGTTACATGTAGTCCCACAACAGGCTTCTTGATCCGTTTCCATCAGTGATTCAGTTAATGTAAATTCTCCAACCATGCAAATTTAGTTGATAACTCTGTCACTAGTTTATACGTTTTTATATAATTTTTGAAGCATTAAAATAGGAAATTAAGAGAAGACTTACTGGGCACATTCAATTTACCAGAATGACAATTCAGAAGTAGAGTCATGTATGCGTTTTCCAAATCTCCCACTCAGGAAATACATGTATCAGAGTTTAAAAGTTGGTAATGAATAAAGACAGAAAATGGGCTAATTGAAGGTGGTAAAAGGGAATTAAAAACCCTAATTTCACAAAAATGTAGGCCCTTTATTTTATTGTACCCCCTGAAGGTAAGCAGAATGTAATTGGGGAATAACTTCCGTTAACAAACTGTGATAACTGAGACACTTTAAATTGGGTTAGAAATTTGGAAATATACTACAAAATGAATTATGTAAATAGAAGATCCTCAGTATACTTCCAGAACTATACGACCCAAGGTTGCATTATGCAGCTATATTATATGCATACATGTATAATTTGTATTCAAATTATTGTAGATTGGAGCTGTGAGATGAATATGGTAGGGCTCAGAAAGAGAGCTGGATCCTCGAAATCACTGGCAAGAGAAGCAGTAAAATACCGCACTGTGTCCCATCACGCAGTGCAGTTTTGGTCATTGGGCCTCAATAAAACATAACAACCTAGAGAAGGCTGCAGAAGGACATCTGACCTGAATGGGAGATGAAGAGATAGGGTTCCTGCTCACAGGACTGGGTAGATCTTGTGAAAGGAGAGTGTAAGTTCAAACACCGCAGAGTGACTTCAAGAGGTCCAACAGATTTATATTCTCTCTGTCTCTTTCTATATATACACACACACACACACACACACACACACACAGAGGAATGTTTCTTAAAACCATATATTTGGCTCTATTAATGGGCTTAATAGGCTATTAGCTGGAAGCACACAGTTCTTGGAGGCAGACAAACTTTTCAAGGTGACTTGCAGAAGGACAGCCTTGGGTGCCAGGGACAGAATCCTGGGCTGGCTGGCTGGCTAGACAAGTTTTGTTGCAGCATCTCTGATGCTTTATGACTGCACAGTATATAGTAAGTGTTCCTGTCACCTTTTGCTTCTTGTGCTTTCATATAATTATATGAAATTGGCTGTGGAATATCTATACTCCCTTGCTGTAATGCTGTTGTAAGGTGCTGATTCTCAGTACTGGCTTCAATAGGAAAAAAAAAGGGAGAAACCAGACAAGGAAATACAACAGAAAAAGAAAGCACATAGAAGTAAGGAATGCACTGCTTTTCTGAGTTACCTCAAATGAACCTTTAAGGGATCCTGTGGCAAAATTTCAATAGCAAATGATTCAGTCCTAAAATATAAGGACCAGTATAATTACCCAGTACTTTGCAAGACCCCAAATGAGTCCTGGGAGGTATAGCATGTTCTGTCAATGTGGATGATAGCTCATAATCCATCTTTGTCATTTTTTGTTCGGCTTTGCCAGAGAAACACATATACCTACCGTCTATTGAAGGGCAGATACAGCAGAAAACATTTTCTGCTATTCCATTTAATCTTCAAAACCACAGCCCTGCAAGGTTGAGAATATCCTTATTTTACAGATAAGTGAGGCTTACAGAGGTTAGAAAATTTCTGAAGGTCTCATAGCTAACAATTGATGGGGTCATAGTTTGAATTAATTTGATGTATAACTTGATCCAGTTGTAACTCCATTCCATAATCCAAGTTCTAAGCCACTTTCCCGTAGTTCTTCTAGTTGAATGATGAAGTGAACATCAACGTTCGTCTGTTCAGATGACAAATGAAGCTGTCTACAAATATATGCAGAAGAAGAAAACCTGATGCCTTCAGACACGAAACCAGGAGGTAAATGACTAAGGTTGGCAACACTGGATTCAGTGTATGGTATTTTTCATGCTGCCAGAGCCTCTACTGTGGGACAGTAACCACGAGTGAGCTTGTCATGCCACCTTGCCATCCTGACAACTTCCAGAAAACCACCTGTGTATGGACGTCTTCTTTTCCTCAGCTTTTCTTCTTCCTTTGCCCCTGTGGCTCTGAGCTCAGTCTGTCTCGGGCTCAGCTTTTCGTGCTCTCTCCTTCTGCTGTGAACATGGTCCCTTGGCTCATCAGCAAGCCTGCTTCCTACTACTCTATGAAGGCACCCTCAGTGACCTCTTTTGCTTTGGCTAGTATTGACCTTAGGCAATACCTGGTTTTCTGCTTATTACTTCCTCACTTCTTATGACAATTGGAATGGGGACTCATTCTGTTGCACGGGAGCAAGTATGTCCCAAGAAGTGGATCTTGGTGTAATATAAGGAAGATTTTTCTAGTAGTTAAGGCTATCAAAAGATGGGATGTTCTGCCGCGGGTGGTAGTAACAATTTTTTTAACTGGAGGGATTCAAATATAGTTATGTGATGATTTGGTGAGGAGAACTCAGTATCGACATTATGAGTAGTAACAAAGACAGCCAAAACCTTAGCAACTTGCAACAACTCAGGCTTAGCTCTCACCCAACTTACATAGTATATGTATCTCATGGTTCAATCATGAACCTCCTTTTCATTATGCTCCCTTAGAGTCCCAGGCTAACAGAGCAGCCCTTACCAGGACACTGCAGGTTTCATATCAGAGCAAAAAGAGTTATGGCAAACCGTGAGTTGCTTCTTAAAGCCATAGATCAGATGTGACATTTGTGCACATGTTTAATTGAGCAAAGCAAGTCACGTGGACACTCTGAGTTAAAAAAGGGTGGAGATGTATAATTCCCTCTGAGAGAAGAAGACAAATCCTATGCCCAAGCTTGGCATCAGTGGACAGGGAAGAATAAGGGACAATGAATCTTTGGAACGCTGACATAACACACCACGATGTCAGTGCTATATTAGAGGTTCTAACAGTGCAAACTGGGTGGTTTCAGCCACATAATTTGTAAGTTTCCTTCTAGCCTTGAGATTCTGTGGTATATATGCACCTCCCAATCTTTTTTGTGGGAAGCAAACCCTTTTTGAAATTTTGAGGCAGGAGAGTCAGGGTGTAGAGTGATAGGGACTGTAAACTTCCTGGAGCAGGTTGGCAGCAGCTTCTTACTATGCCCTTCCCTGCAGACTGAATGACCTAGTGTCCAATAGAAATACAGTGTGAACCACATGTAAATTTCAAATTGTCCATGAGGCACATTTTAAAAAGTTTAAAAAGCCACAGTTAATATTCATTTTAATAATTTATTTAACCCAACATATTTAAAATATTTCAATGTAAAATCAATATAAAAATTATTAATGAGCTATTTTACACTATTTGTTTCATACTAAATCTTCAAAATCTATGCATAGTTCACATTAGACCTCTATTTTGAAGTAGCCACTTTTTTTTTTTTTTGAGATGGAGTCTTACTCTGTAGCCCAGGCTGGAGTCCAGTGGCACTATCTCGGCTCACTGTAACCTCCACCTCCCAGGTTCAAGCGATTCTCCTGTCTCAGCCTTCTGACTAGCTGGGATTACAGGTACCTGCCAACATGCCTGGCTAATTTTTGTATTTTTAGTAGAGATGGGGTTTCACCATGTTGGCCAGGCTGGTCTTGAACTCCTGACCT
>CAUYLG010056299.1:0-60750 GCA_963573385.1 Cacajao melanocephalus | reverse complement strand
TACGTTATTTTTCCAGAGAAGATTTCTGTATTTTACCCACTCACAAAAAATTTAAAAAAAAAAAAAAAAAAAAAAAAGATTTGGTTTACTATTTATCTTATGTATCTGGGGGAAAAAAATTGTCTCATCTCACATTAGGATAAATATTTTGTATAATCATTATTCTATTGCCCTTTAATCCAAAGACCACCAAATTTAGTCTGTATTTCTCTCAAAGTAAAAGACATTAATTTTTAAATGCTGCACTCAATATTATTATTAATATTTGAATAGAAATCACAATACCCACTATTTTATCAAGTCTTAAACTTTTATTTCAAATACTCAAACATAAAATTGTTAACAATAACCATAATATTAATGAATGGAAATATTAAAATAGAAAATAAGTATTGAAGCTCATATTTCATTTAATCTGAAAACATTTGACATGAAAATACAGGTCCCCTGCATTAAATAAAGTCATTGCATCCTGGTGCCTAAACTTTCTCTGAAACAGAAAAACAAACAAGGCTCTTGGAAGCCATTAAACAAAATGTAAGCTTATTTGTAAGAAAATAAACTGAAGTACAATTCTACAAAACAAAAAATATCACCAAAAATTAACTCTGAGGTATATGTATGTGGATTACTGTAGTTTAAATGAAAAAAAGTAAAATGGGTACAAAGTAGCTACTCTTACTTAACAATTTTTAACATCAAAAGAATACACCATCTGATATACAATCACTGAAGACACATACATGTCTGTAACCAAAAACCACCTTCATCCAAATGATGGTTTATTCCTCCCAGCTACCACTGGCACTTACATATCTTGCCTCCTATCTGTATGGAATTCAAATTCTGTTTGTTGTAATACAAGACCCACACTCCCAACAACAACAAAAATCTTCATCTTCATCTGTAACTTGTGGGGAAAGAAAAATTGAGGCAAACTAAATTCCAGTTCACCTGGAAGAAAATGACATATTTTTCTCCTGCTCTTGCTTCTCAGTGCATGTTTATTAATCTCGAGGCTCCTTTTGACCTCACCCACCAATCATCAGTTTTTATCAGCCATTATCACTGGTCCCTGCAATGCACCTGAGTGGCTTGGCAGGAAAACTTGTAGAATCGGGTTTCACAAGGGAGAAATGCATTGCACTTCGAAGTCCCAGTATATACTTCACACACGCACACCAAAATTGCTCCATTCAGTGTGGTGAATTTCCTTGGAGTATAGGATTACATTTGCAATAGGCATTGTTAAAAATAAAACTCTGGTATAAAACTAGGGTCTAAGATATTGCAATTTCAACAATAAAAGCAAAAAAACCATAGGCAACGTTTCTACATATTGAAATACCTGCAGCCAGATGTTCCCTGGGTTTATCAAAATGTGATCTGATTAAGGGATTATTGGAAAGGTTGTGCTATAAATCATGCTGTTAGTCACATGCATTCAAAATAGTTCCTACAGTGCTAGAAAAGGAGAATTTAATACTGGAAAGAATTTACAGTGCCACCAATAGAGTAAAAGAGTGGAAATTGGGGGAAAAAAGTCTGCCAACCAGCACTACCATGCTTCAGGGAATAGGATGATTATGTGAATTTAGCTGTTCATTGGTGTAGAGACATGATGTAAGGATTAAGCAGGATGAAGGGAAAGGGCGGCTTAGTAGCCCATTTGTTTCCAAAAGCAAAACCAAGAGTTTTCAAAAAAAATATTAAAATATGTTTATGTTTTTGACAACTAAATTACAAACAACTTTGATATTCTGCATATAAAAAGCAAAGAAAACTGCTGTATGCTTTTAATGAAAGTTACTGACTTCAATCCCTGCAAAAGCACCAAATGCATACCATTTAGGATAATGTCATGGATACACGTTTGACAACTAAATTATCAAGCTCCTTGATATACTGTGTATGAAGAGTAGCAATTATGGCCAATAAAACAGAAGGAAGGAAAAAAACTAATTAACACTAACATATCATTATGACTCACTAGCATATAAAATTCCAGGCCTGTTCTACATTGCCAGCAACTGGCAAATCCCAAATTCCTAAGGATGCAGATAATAGTTTTCAAATAACTAGAGCCACAAGAGTGTTAGGGGGCTCTTTGGAGATATTGCGTTACTTTCTTCTATCAAAAGGCCCAAAGCACACAAATGACTTAAAAACTCACTTACCCCTGTCCCATAAAAATGTAATGTGATATAGTGATTAGTTGTGAACCCTAAACAAATTCTGATACTACTTATAAACATAGACAGTGATTAATTTGTGGAGAAAAGAAGAAGGGCTTTGGAGACAAAAGGACTGGCTTCAAACTCCAAGCCAAGTATTTACTACCCCTAAATAACTTTGAGCAAATAATTTAAACCCCCATCAAATGGAGATAATAACAACGCCCAGTCCTCAGAGTTGTAAGGAAAATGAGTGTGAAAATATTCCACAGCAGTAAAAAGCACTGTGCAAATGTTAACTCTTCCACTGTACTACATTCAGACTCCATCTAAACTTAGCAGATGGAAAAATACAAGGTTATCCTGCTACACAATTCTGAATCCACTGAAAATAAACTGATCATTATAGAAAGAAAAACACATTGCAAAGGAGAGGTCTCTATGAAACCTAGATTTAGAAAAATTGATTCAGGTTTCATTTGGAGAAAGTCTAGCAAAATGTTTCAGTAAGACATGAAATATATTTTTAGACACCAAACTAACCTATATTTTTACAAGCCTCTGTGGCTTTAAGATTGTATGCAGAAGCATTTGGAAACTCTAAATTACTTGAAATTAAAAAGTAAAAATAAAGAATCATACTTGGCTTCTGATAGCTAAGTAAACATATATTATTGGAAGATTTAATAACTAACTGTAGCTAACAGATGTATTCTAAATTCATTATTGAAAAATCCATGACAGCAGATGACCTCCTAAACTCTGAAGGTTACAATAGATACATAATTTAAACATAATAAGACTGATTTTCTCAAAGTTGTCCTGATGTACAGTATTTCTGCATAAATGTACCAAATAGGTAAATGCATTGAGAGCACTTTGTAAAGGTTATCATGCTGCAGAAATGTAAGATATTATTAGAAAAATTTAAAAAGCTCTTTTGAATTTTATAGAACAAGCCAAGATATGTAAAATTTTTAAAATGAAGAATTATTCAAAATGAAATAGAAAGCACTTACCCCTCAATACAAAATATAATAAATCAAGGGGGAAAACATGAAAACCACAAGACCAATTTCTTTGCTGGTCTTGCTGGCTGTTCTTTGACAACCTTGGCTTTGATTTTCACAACAGCTCCCCCCACACACATAGATCTTTGCTCAGCACTGGTCCCCTGCAGTTACTCCTGTTCTGAGTTATTGAGCTTTCAGATAACTGATTTTTCCTGTTGCTTTTAGGAACTCACTAAAAGGCTCAAGCAATCAGCTCATCAGTTTCCACTCCTGACTTGAGAACATCTGTAGCCTCTCACTCTAACCTGCCACCCCTTGGGTGGTGAAGCCCCATACACAGCAGTAAAGGGTACTAGGAGAAGCCCTCAATGCAACCCAGAGGGAAACTCAATTGCAAAAACCAACTCATAAGTGGCTGCCCTACTTAAAATTCCATTGAATCTTGGCTTTCCAGAGACTCTTCTATGCCTGATGGGTCCCCTAAGCTTGCCTGAGAGTTCATGGTAAACCCAGAGGTTTTTAATGCGTTATGAGCATTCATAAACTTCTGGAGGTATTTGGAGGTGTACAGCCAGTGGTGTTTCAGAACATCTTCCATCTCATAGCATTTGGACTGCCTGGCATTCATTTTCCGGAAGCGCCTAAACAGTTTGTTACCAGACTCATTTCCCTCACTTGCCCATGCCCCAATGGAGCCATCCCTCTCAATAATTTCAGGAACATGGGCCAGGGTTTTGTGAAAATAATTGGTGATTTTCCCTTCATACCTATACTTGAACTTGGTAGAAAGGAGCTCAGCAAAACGCTGTGAATTGAAACTGTACTGGCAGAGGGATTCTGGGCACTCTTTAGCAGGGCATGATGACCGCCATACTGGTTTCATCTTCAGGTAAAGATCCATCAGCTCCCTCAGAGCATCATGCCTCTCCTCAGAAGGAATTAACTCACAAACCACATCCACAGTCTCTTTGGTCATGAGCTTCCTGGCAAAGTTGCCATTCATCCTCATGATTGGTTTGAGGTTCATCTTCTTCCGGAGATGCTTGTCCAATGTGGCCTGCCACCTTTTCCTTTCCTCTTTGGAAGCATTGGGATTCTTATACACCTCCCCTATCTCTAGCTGGAAGATCTTGTAGAACTCAGCCGCATTGCCAATGTCACAGTGGAGTGCGTCTATGGAAGGGACTGTCTCAATGAAAGGTTTGGCTGAGACCCCTTTCACCCGATCCCGCAGTTCTTCCACAGACTCATGGTAAGGGTTGGAACGCCAGACCTCATAACGTTCTAGGTTCTCGGTATGGCTTCTGGTTATAGAGTGGAAGACAAGATTTTGAGAGGCTTCCAGACGGGTGGCATCACAAAGAGTACAGATGTAGACTGAGCCAGAAGCCTCAAGGCCTTCCACTTCCCGTACAAGTTTTTCATCATATCCAGTACCCCTGAAGATGAACTTGAAAGTCCGGAGAATGCCTCCCATCTCAAGCATTAATTCACTGCTCTTCATGGCCTCCCTCTCAGCAATGAGAGGACTCAGGATGGCAGTCAGGGTCTCATGGTCAGACTCATCTGCCAGCATAAGGCACAATGGCTTGCAACACAGTTCAGAGTTAGGTTTGGCTTCTTCAAACACTTTCATGTTCTGAGAGTAGTGGGCTATAGTAATTTTCATGATTGTGAATGAAAAACGGACTGCCTTTTCCGGGACTACTGGCCCACTCCCATGCTTCTCACTCACATCTCCCATTCCATCACAAGACTCCTTCACAACCACAGTGAAGGGGCCATTTAAGTAATCCTCAAGGTCTTGGGATCTCATGCCTTCCAAGATGGTTTCTTCCATGTCCATCAAAGCGGACACCAAAGCTGAATCATAGCGAAACCTCTTTGCAATGGTGTCCACTGGGTAATCATCCACAGAGGACGATAGTCCAGACAGCCCATCAATAATGCCAACATCAGTGCTGGAAGACACATTCTTCAGAGGTGGCTGCCACTCAAAGTGGTGGTAGCCCGGCAGAAGGACCTTCTCAGCATTCCGAAGGGCATGCAAAGGCTGAAAAATCTGTCTCCCTGTAATGGCTTTCACGGTCCTGTACATCTTGTGGTACTGACTGCAGCTGAGGAAGGTGTTGACACGGATGGCCAAGCAAACAGCTGGCTGCAGGCCAGAGCCCCGTCCCTGCATGATGGCCTCCAGCTCATCCGCTTGCCTGTGTTCATTCCTCGCCCTCAGAGCCAGCAGGAATAATGTCATGCACACGGACTTCACATCTCCACCTTCTTCTCTGTCAGCAAAGGCTTTGACTTGCAGCTTGAGCTCCCTCAGCCGGTGCTTCTGAGCTCTCCGAGTCAGCGACAGAAGATGTTGGCGGGGCCGGCCCCCTTTATTAATGTGCACCAAAGTCTCTTTTGATTCCTTGTGACTTGAGATGTGGTGATTATATTTTTCCAAACTGACCACCTCATTGCACTCTTTTGCTGGACATTTCACCATCAGGGAATTCAAGACGCTCAGAAAGGACTTCACCGGACTCTCCAGGTCAGTAGGGAAGCATGGATATCGGCAAAAGGGACAATAGCTGCCCATGACTTTGAGGCATCTGATAATGCAGACCCTGCAAAAGACGTGCTTACAGCTGGTCTCCACAGGGTCAGCCAGAATGTGTTCACAGATCTGGCAGGAGATGGATTTCACAAAGTGCTCTGGGAAGTCCACTGCAAGGAGCTTGGTACTAAGATGTATATTACTGCAGTTGGCAGTCTTCTTCATAATATCCTTGCTGCTGATCCTTGCCTGAGCTCTTCTCTTGCGCTGACGGGCTTGTCTCACTTGGTTAAGCACAGTTTTGAGTTTTTTGCTGAGCTGCAAGTTTGGCTGAAGACTCTTCCTCTTGAGTCCCTGACGGGCAGTGTTGCAGATATCACAGGATGGTGTGTGGGGGTGCCACTCCATGGTCACTTTCCTCGGGAAGTAAACCTCACCCAGGGCACTGCTGAACTTCCTGTGCATGATGCTCCAGCAGTTATGGCAGAAATCAGTGGGGTGGATCGAGTCAACATCTGCCTTCACATTGATCCGGAAAACCTTGGCAATGAGATCTGGCCAGGAAGTAGCTCTCTTTTCCTTCTTTCTTAAAAGGCCTAGGGTTTTACCATCCACAGGCCCATGGACTGGGTATCTCCTGCTGTGCTCATCAGTTTTAAAAGAATTCCCACAGATACGGCAGAGATGTCGAAGGTTGGCTTGGTGGATTGCTTTGCCTCTTGCTTTCCCATCATCGTGAAATTTCTTTGAAAACTTAGGGTGGGCTTTTAACATTGGCTGAGTTTGGACTGGCTTCTGACCATCAGCCTTGTCCAGGACTGCTGGCGATTGCTCTAGAGAGGATCTCCCCTCAGAGGAATCCTTCTTTTCCTTTTGAGCTTCTTCGGGTGTCTTTTCAAAGGATCTTACCCGGAACAGCTTAAATTTCCACTCTGAAAATTTAATATGTGGGTGTTGAATTTCATCTGGGGCAGAACTGAGTCCCAAGGTAGGTGGGAAAGAGGCCGCCATGCTGGCTGAGATACCTGAGAACAATGAAAATAAGTCTTATTAAGATCAATATCAACATCCCATTGATGTATCTTATAAATAATAAAAATGAATACGTTCAATTATTTATTCATTTTTTCCACAAGATATATATTAAATCTTCTATTTTAATATATCATGTTAGGTGCTGATAATAGAGTTATTTCCTGTTCTGACAGTGTTTATGGTTACTTATACCTGTTACACAAATATAAATTTTTAAATATATACATGTAAAGTTTTATCTCCTCCCACAAAATCCTTAAAGTCCCTGAGAACAGAATCTTTGATTCATCTTTGTCTCCCTAGGGTCCTAGTATACATTAGGTGCTCAATAGTTATTTGCTCAACAAATGTAAGATAAACTGGCTACTAAAACCAAAGAAAAGTAATATTTTCCACATTACATTAGCCTCATTGCACTGGCTGGACAATATATTTCCAGCTTTTTAAAGCAGTCTTCTGGGAGGCTGGTTGTTCATTTCTTCTAAATAGGTCATAAAAGGATGATAAAGCTGCAAACCCAAATAACTAATTATTCACTACTTGAAAGGATGAAGTGAATTTTGAGCTTTATGAATGCAAACTAATAACAAGTATCATGGATAGTAATTATGCTTACAATTTTAATTAGTGAATGCTGTTGTAAATTATAAGGCTGTGTCTACATTAGAAACAAAAACCACAGAACTCTAAACCTGCAACAAACCAGACTGTACATATAGTGTGATTCTGAGGGACGTTTAAGATGAAAAATTCACGTTGTTTCAGATAAAACTCACACAGGTCATCCTGAAAGTCATTGTTGGGTGATGGTCGTTAGCACTATAGTTTGTAACACAATAAGAAGAGGTGGGAGTAGTGTTTCTCTTCTGGTAGAAAAATATGGGCAATTACATATGCCAGGAAACCCTACTGATTTGAGTTGTAGTGCACAGATCACTAGCGATGCAGAAAAAGTCTAACAACGCCATGTGAAGTGTACTCTCTAGACCCAATTAGACCAATCTTTCTCAAAGTACTTAGTACATAATTGGAAAAAGAGCAACTGTATTTTCAATCCATCATCCCGTCCACCTATCTCAAATTTGCCTGGGTTAACTCTTTTGACCTACCAGTTATGTCAAGTAACGTTTTTTTCCTCAATTAATTAACAAAATTAATGAGAATTTTTATAGTCACAGTTATGGGGACAAATTCTCAGACGAACACACTTTGAGCAGGGTGGGATCAGGGGATACAGAGGGCAAGGGCTAATTGTGACAGCTGCTACCAAAGTCTCTTTTCAAGTCCCCGCTTTACTAAAGTTTGTTCCATCTTACATGCGGTATGCGTCAGAAATTGGTGGTTTTGGCCGGGCACGGTGGCTCACGTCTGTAATCCCAACACTCTGGGAGGCCAAGGTGGGTGGATGGCTTGTCAGGAGTTCGAGACCAGCCTGGCCAACATGGTGAAACCTCACCTCTACTAAAAATACAAAAAAAAAAAAATTAGCCAGGCATGGTGGTGGGTGCCTGCAATCCCAGCTACTTGGGAGGCTGAGACAGGAGAATTGCCTGAACCAGGGAGGTGGAAGTTGCAGTGAGCCAAGATAGCTCCACTGCACTCCATCCTGGTTGACAAAGTGAGACTCCATCTCAAAAAAAAAAAAAAGGTGTTTTTCATAAAAATTAAAAGCAAATTTCTAAGACTTTATTAAAAGATAATTTCTATTAGGTTGTTCCCTATCCAGGACTATGCAAGAGTTAAACAACACACAGACATTTCAAATGTCTCATTAACCTCAAAAAATATTTCAACTGCAGCCCAACAAACACCTCAAAATTGCTTATGGTTCAATTCTGTTTCCTCATTCTCTTCTGTGACAGGTGCTAGGTCTTTCCCTGTGGCTCCCCAGACTTTTGGCTTGAACTCAACCCCAAATGCCTTCTCATTCCTTTAGCATTTTACTTCCTAGCCTATTCTTAAAGCACTTGCTCTCTGGTATTCCAAGATAATATTCTGAGTAATTCTTTTTAAAATGCATGACCATCTCTATAGCTCATCAAGTTTAATACTGACCTTTCATGTTGAGTAAGTCAATCATAAGGCATGCTGGTAGGATCTCTAGAACTATCTCACCTCCCTATGCATTTCTCCCCTGACTCCCACTGGCCTGAATTACTGTGACAAAATCTACCAAACTACATTTGTTTAAATACTCCTGTGGAAGGCAACCGAAGCAAAAATGGACAAATGGGATTGCATCAACTTAAAAAGTTTCTGCACAGCAAAGTAAACCATCCACAAAGTGAAGACACAATCCACATACTGGGAGAAAATATCCATCTGACAAGAGATTAATAACCAGAATACACGAGGAGCTCAAACAACTCTACAGGAAACAATCTAATAACCTGATTTTAAAATGAGCAAAACATCTGAATAGACATTTCTCAAAAGAAGACATATAAATGGCAAACAGGTATATGAAAATGTGCTCAACATCACTGATCATCAGAGAAATGCAAATCAAAACTACAATGAAATATCATCTCACCCCAGTTAAAATAGATTTTATCCAAATGACAAGCAATAATGAATGCTGACAAGGATATGGAGAAAAGGGAACCTTCATACACGGTTGGTAGGAATGTAAATTAGTACAGTCACTATGAAGAATAGTATGGAGGTCCTCAAATAAACCAAAGATAGAATTATTATATGATCCAGCAGTCCTACTTCTGGATATTTATCCAAAGGAAATCATATCAGTAGAGTCAGAGACATCTACACTCCTGTGTTTATTGCTACATTATTTTTTATCCTTACTGTGATTTTTACTCCCTAAAATAGACATGTATTACTTAACTTTTAAGAACCAGATTTAATTAGATATTTTTTATCTATTCAATTAGCAAAGATTAAAACTATTTATATGATTCAGCATTAATGAATGCATGAAGAAATTAAGGTATCTTTATACATTATTGGGAGGAGCATACACTGGCATAAAATGTCTACTACACAATTTAGCAATGTCTTTAAAACTTTTAAATATATTATCTTTGGTGCAATAAATATCCTTTTGGGAAATTATCCAATAGAAACATTTCCACAGGAATACAATGATATTTATAAAAAGACAGAGGGAGAGATTTGTTTAAAAAATTGTTTGTCACTTTGAAAAAACAGGAAACGATACAAATAATTACCCAAAGGGCATTATTAAATAAACTATGGTCCAGACATACAGTGGAAAACCATGCAGAAAATTTAATTTTCTGTATGCATTGATACATATGTACGATTTCTGTATGCATGAGTGACATGGAAAGATGCCCACATGAAAAAGCAGAGAACAGAATGATGATAGCAAGTATAGTAAAATTCTGTTTATGTATATATGTTTGTATTTGTACATACATGAAGGTATAGAAATTCTGAAAGAATATGCACTAAAATCTTACAAGTGTTTAATTTCTGAAACAACAGAATTGGCATTAATTTTATTTTTATTTTATTCATTTTTGTATCATTTGAATTGTTCAAAACAAGCATGTAAAATTTTTATTAATTTTGTAATACATTTATTTTGGATAAAACTTTTTTAAAGACTAGATTTATAGGTGCTCATAGTCACTTTTCCATATTTTCTTCTAAATTTCCCCCAGAAAAGCTTAAGATCTGGCTAAGTTTCAAATCTGGCTACTACCACCCTTAGCTTTTCTTTCTTTTCTGATAACCATGCAGAAAGCAGGCGAAAATATGGATCTGTAGACAGCATAAAGTTAGGATTGTGAAAGAGTTGTCTCGGACTCATATTTTGACACTCAGAAACCTTACAATGCTTGATCTCCTCTCTTCTAACAAAAGATCTCAGCAGTAGACCAGCCTCAGGATCTCAAAGGCTGAGTGGCTGGTGCTGGCTCAGCCCTGTCCCCACTGGGCACTGTCATCACCAGCATTGCAATCTGACATCATAGCTGCAGGGGTGCCTCCCTCCACACGGCACAGATTCATTTGGACAAACTAGTTTGACGTGGCTTGGACAGCACAGGAGGAGTAGTTTCTGGTGAGTGATATAATTGGTTACTTCAAGGCCAGGGCACAGCAGGAGCAGCCCCCCATTCCCATCCCAGCTGCCCACCCTACACACATGTACACCTCATTACTTGGCCCACAATCTTCCCTCCTAACATCTTCAACTTGGTCTGTACACAATTTCCAAGTGATCACTGGTGTGCTCAAGTGTGACCTCTCATTATCACACCTGTCCCACTTACTCATTCATTCACTCCACAAACACTACTGTCTGTTTTTTGCCAAACATCATGCATCAAAAACTTGACAATATAAAAAGCCTTTTTATATAAGTCTCAGGTATCCACAAAATAACACTATGATTCTTGCTTTTCCTTCAGACAACTTCTTGCATGAACCACTTCAGAAAGAGAGATATATCATCACAACCCATGGCCAGGAATCCTGACTCAAGAACATAACCCCAAAGCAGGGTCTCTACCATGGCAATTCTTGAAATTACTACAAATCGGAATCATGAGTGAGCTCGTTTTTAAAAAGAAATGCAGATCATCAGGTCCCAGAGAGTCTGGCTGTTTGGGATGGAATCCAGAAATTGCATTTTTAGCATTTGGTGATTCAAAAATGAGTGGATATTTTGAGAAACACTAGTCTCTTACTTAAGCAATCTAATTCAGGAAATGCCTGACAATACTTGTTAATACCTGGGAAACCACATATTTCCTCCCACCCTAGAACTAATTTGTTCCTGATTATTTTTCTTGCCTGAACTAACAGTATTTATTTCCAAGAGTCTCACACCTTTCCTTCTGCTGATTTGTACACGTTCATTCAGAAAGCACTCCTTAAAACCCTGTCTCTGACAATAGCATTCATTTATAGTAATTCAGATATTTTGCATCTTTCTATGCACCTTCAGTGGCCCTAAACTCAGCCTCTTGTACCATTTGTATTTTTATACATTAAAAAGAAAACAAAATTGATGTCAGCTTTGTTCATTCCATCCCCTCATCACCTGGAAGGAAAAAATGCTCAAGCACTTCTACTTAGAAACATAAAAATGTAACAAATATTATGGCTCAAGGCACAAAAAGTGTGAGTGTTACCTTGCTCAGCAGGCTGCCTGGCCAAAGTGTTGAGTGTCTGCAAGTTGGTTGATATTACTCAATGCCAAAGAGAAGGCAAAGTGTGTTCTCTGCTCCCTCCTTGCTCTCTTGTTTCTCAGAACATGCTGCTGAGCTGTTTATCAGCCTCCACTGTTTTTCCCAGCCTCCCCCACCATGGAGGCTAACCACAAATGATGGCAGCCAATCACAGGCCAGAAGACCCTAGCTCCAGCTGCCACCTGGCTCTTTAGGAAGCTCGGGGGGGCCTGAGTGTAGAACCACGTGCAAGTATTTGGGTTGGAAGTGGTCTTGTCAGTATAAGCCTCAGCTTTTGCCAGGGTTCTATATCTCTGTACCTCAATTCCACATCTGTACAAAGGAAATGCTAGTAGTATACACCTCAAAGAGTCAATGATGTTATTCAATGAGAGTTATTACAGGAAAATACTTGAAACGATGTCTACCTCTTTGTAGATGTTTATCAGATATTAACAATACTAACAATACTACAGGGTTTTTCTTGTTATTATCTTAAATGGTATCCAAACAATCTCAGAACCCTTCAACCTGGTCAAATTTTGGTGAGGAAGATCGATGCTCCTTGTAACCACTCTAAGTTTAAATATTACTCGAGTATAGAAGTCAACAGACCTGTATTTAAATCTTGACTCAGGCCTTTGATTCATTGCTTAAACTTTATGAACCTCAATCTCATCATCTGCAACCTAGGATTAATAATATTAGTCCCCATTATTAAGAGCAATGGGCCAGGCTTCTAAGTTTTAGGTATCATTTAATTTTCACAACAATCACACGCATTTGATATTATTATCTCTAAAAAGAAGTGACAGAAGTTCAGAGCAATGGAGTGACTTGCCCATGGTCACACAGCCACTACTTAGTGAAGGTGGGGTGGAATTCCAAAGCTCATGTTCTTAATCACTCCATTATACCATAAAAGGAGAATAATGAAAGTCATTTCATAGTAATAGTCTAAGGATAACTCAAGAATGAATAGGTATATACACACCTCTGTCTCTGCTTCAAAATCCCTTAATAATTCTCAGGCAAGCTTTATCCTCAAAGTCTTTCTGTGTTCAGCTAGTAAATGAGAGATTCCTTGCTTGTCTGATTCTCAGCAAAACTGTCAAGGAGGTAGGTGCAAGGATTTCCCTGTTCTGTGCTGCCCTCATTAGACGCTCCTCTTACGTCTCCCACTCTTTTGCACTTGGACCTGTCTAACCACACAACAGTCCTAGGGACACAGCTTCTGCTCACTAAGCTAAAGACAAGGTAGAAACCATTGCAGTAACATTGAGGGAGAGGTGAAACTGGCCTGTAGCTTTTAGGAGCTTCAGTGTGTTTTTCCCCAAGGAGACGCAGCCTTTACCTGACGGTCATATTTGAGGCAACATGGTGAGAAAAGGCAGGTAAGAGCTAAGAATTTGCTGCAGACTCTGTTCATATTCAACAGAACCAACAGGAAGCAGGTTTTGTGGCCCTGGGGCCCTCCTCATACACTGAGGTCAAGTAGAGAGGAGTCGTAACATGACTTATATGGAAGAGAGTGTCCTTCCCACCCATCCTCCCACTCCTCAAAATCTTGCATCTCCACTGGACTTACAGAAAGAAAAAGAAAAGGCCAGATGTTCATGCTTCCCCTTGAAGGAAAGAGCAAAACAATAATATCTCACAGTATTAGAACAAACCAGCAAGTTCAAGGATCAGCCTTCAGTTCTGTAGGTTCACTTGGAAGTTAAGTGAAACTAAGGTGACCAATTGCACTGGCTTGTTTTGGATGTTCCTTGGTTTGGCACTGAGGGTCTAAGGTGAACAGAGTTAGTTAGTCGCCCGTAACCAGAGTTAGAAAATTTCTCTGTGCTCAAAAATTTAGAAATGGAATCCTTTTCAATTTTCCTTGGAAAAGTAAGCTGGTCAAATGGACTCATCAAAGAATGTTGAGGGTGTGAGGCTTGGACCAGATAATGGAGGAGCTTTCTCTTTCTCTCTCTCTCTCTTTTTTAAACATATTTAACAGATTTCTGTATTGCTCAATTTTTCATCAGTCATGTATACTTTCATAATTAGGAAAAATCACAACATTTACAAATAAAATACACAATGAATTTTAAATGAGACCTAACAAAATATTGGGTGCATATGAAGATACAGTTTTCTAATTGTTTTGTTTGATAAAAGTCTGGATTTGTATACATCAGATTCTTCAAAGGCAGGATCACCAGTATTTCCATGTTTCTCCCAATTTCACCTCCCAATTTCTCTCATCCATGTTGAAATCAAGCCACTTGTCTGCTGCTGAGAAGTGAGACCTCCTTGGATCACCTGGAAAAAACAAGTTAAAAACTGGCCCTTTTGCTTGGACACTATTTTATTCACTGTCTTTATTTCAAATCTTTTCCACATGGCAAGCAAACCTTGACTTACATCATAAAACAGCAAAGTCAGAGCTGCCTAGAATGCATGTTGTTCCAAGCAAATTAAAAATAAAACACCGCTGACATGTATTGGCCAATTGAAATTGCAAGAGGCAAAGAATGAAAAGGGTGAACTAAAGCCTGGACAATTTGACGCCAAGCTCCAGCCTTGAGCGCAGACCTCCCAGCCTCATGATTAGCTGTGGTTAACCCTGGAAGTGCCGACAGGCCCTTCACTAGCCTTGCTCCTCCAGGCAATGTGCTCCCTGCATCCCTGCTTTCACCTGCCTCTCCATCCAAGTCTCAACCCCCCTTAGCATGTTGCCTATACTTATTTCCCTTGGCTCCCAAAGGCCCTTTAAAGAGACCTTTTCAAATTCAATTTCTTTCCAGACAGCAGTGAGTTCCAATTGCTGATAACAATCAAAATCTACTCCTGCAGCCATGGTCTGAGTGCGTGAACGCTGCATTTTGAGCTCTTATCATAATTCAGCAGATGCTGTTTACCGACATTGTGATTACATACATAAGCATGTATCTATACATCTCTAACTAGCAAAACTCTGTCTTCTAACATCACCAATTTGAAAGCCAGAACTAAAAGGGAACGTAGAGGTTACTTCCCCAGCACATGTATTTTATATATCCCTGAAGGGCAAAGTGTTCCTATTCAATGTCACAGAAGGGAATTTGTAGCAGAAATAGCTTTACAAACTGGATCTCCCAGCTCCCAGGACAACGTTCTTTCCACTACACTGAAAAAGGAACATCCCTCCATAATCCAGCCATGATGCATCTTAGATCATAAAGAATCTCAAGCTGGCCATGAAGCAGAGCCTTAACAGGTCATAGCTAGATGAGAGCCCTGGGTGATCATGCAAACTCGCCGCCCTGCACTGGTGGCAGAGAGACAGCATCTCCACACACTCATTTCTCCCCTACTTTCTCTGCCTTAAAATTGTTTTCTAATTAACTTAATGTGAATTACCCGTTAGTAAAATTTCTAATGTGTCATTAATTGCTCTAAACATCAGCTGCTGCTCACTCTCCACGCTTTCAGCAGTGCCTCTGCGGGCTTTCTGATTTTAGCTATGCCGTTTTCTAAGCAGCTAGTGCCACCGTGTGGGCCAAAAAAAAGTCTATATTCTTGAGTATCAGAAAAAAAAGCCAGGAGAAAAAGTCTCAGGAAGTTGTTGAATCCATGGACTGCTTAAGAAGAAGTCATGTGTTTGTTTCTCTTCTCTTCCCTCTTCCCCTTATCCTAACCTCTATTCTCCCTGCCCCCGCTTCCACCATCACTTACCTTTGTAGAAATCCCCAATAATTCCTATAGACTAGGAAACAGAGCCAAAAGCTTAGAAGGTCAAAGTAACTTGCACAAGACCCCACACTGTATTAACTCCAGTCTTCCACAAAAGTCAAGAGACCAACATAGAACTCCATTCTCATTGTCTTGCTAATCCTGACCAGTCCCAGAACATGTGTAGTAAATGCCTTCTCCTTATTCCGCAAACGAGAAGACATGAGGACCATGTTTTCGTGAGAAAGTTTCGGGAGCTGAAAGTGAAGGCTGGTGTATAAGACTGCGAAGTATCCTTTGTAATTAGGAGACATCTGTTCCATTTCCAAACCTAACAAAATAGTAAGGCATTGTTTTGCCTCCTCATCCTATTTGCCTGCATAAGATCTCAGATTGAGTTCAAACATTGACATAGGATCAACATGACCTAAATTTCTCAGAACTAGTATACAGGTTTGTGGAATAAGCTTTCTCAACTCTACAGTAAACGTAATGGCCTGAACGCCTAATTGCAGAACACCAATCAATGTCTTTATAAAAAGCCAAATTAGGCAACTACCCAGGCTCTATAAAGTCAGGGCTCTCAAATATCACAATTTTTGGAGTGTAACAAAGGGTTAGTTTTTAAAACAAAAGAGCTTTAGCTTTAATTTAATTTAATTGTGCTTAAACTATAATAACCATGTAGCTTTATTTTATATATAATGAGAACAATTGCTAAATTTTTCATAAATTTTAATTAAAAATTATATTCACTTTCAACTTATGAATAGTTAGTGCTTCTGGAGAGAGATGGAAAAGGAGCATCATTTTCTGATTATTTTTGTACAAAAATCTGCTTTTATTATTTTTTTGGCTATATTAAAGCTTGTGATGGTAAAAAATCTGCTTTTAAATTGTCTGTAATATGTTTCTCAAAAAATAGTTTCTGATTTACTATATGACTTCAATGTTTGTCTTGTTATACATTTTTCTCGGAATATTTCTTTCACTTAAAGAATACATTCCAAATGCAAATAAATCCCACTTTGCCATTATCATTATTTTAAAAAAAAGTCATTCTTCCCATATGTGAGAATGGCTAATAGGAGTCATTATATAAATTTAAAGACCCATCTGAATTGAATATAAAATAATTTATATAAATTTTTATAAAGACCCATCTGAATTCTACTGGTTCTTATCTATAAATCAGTTTCAAAAAGTAACTCAGCTTTGTGGCAAATAAGAGGAGACTAGTTGAGTTGTGCTGTGGTTGAGATTTGCAGTTCTTTATCCTGCTACCAAAAGGGATTTACCTTTATTGTCCTCAGGCCTCCTTCAACCTTTCCAATCTCTCCAGTGACCCCTCCAAAAAGAGATCCAATCACCAACATAAAAACCTATGATTGTCTTTAATGAGCATGTGTTATGTGTATTATCAGGAAAAAAAAAAATGTTCTCAGCAACATGACAAGACAACCTGAATAGTCCTCAGGCCTCCGAAGCCTCTTTGTAACTTCTCTGTTGCTCATGGGCCACACTGTTATGTAGAGACTGTGTGTAAAATACCAGGAGTCAACTCCAGGTGCTGTGGCCTTGTGGCCACCTAAGCTCATAACTTCCTGTCTCCATCAAAAGTATTTCTCTTGATAATAATAATAATATAGTATGGAGTCATAGTAATTCGTGATTGCTGCCTGTGGGCCTGGAGGTGGGTGTTATAGGTGGAATTGTTTCCTCTCAAAATTTATATGTTAAAGCCCTAACCCCCAAAACTTCAGTATGTGACTGTAGCTGGAGATAGGGCCTTGTATGAGTTAGGATTCTCCGGAAAAACGGAACTGTAAGAGAGAAAAATTATTATGGGAATTGGCTTACACAATTATGGAGGTCGAGAAGTCCCACAATCTGCAGTCTTCAAGTTGGAGAACCAGGAAAACCAGAGTGTGATTCAGTCCAAGCCCAAAGTCCTGAGAACCAGGAGCACTGAAGTCTGAGGGCAGAAGAAGATGGACGTCACAGCTCAGAAAGAGCAAATTAGCCCTGCCTCCCCTTTTTTGTTCTATCTGGGCCTTAACACATTAGGTGATGCCCAACCACTTTGGTGAAGAGGGATCTTCTTTACCCAGTCTACTGACTTAAATGCTAATCTCTTTCAGAAATATACTCACAGACATATCCAGAATTGTTTTACTAGCTGTATGGGTATCCCTTCACTCAGTCAAGTTGACGCATAAAATTAACCATTAAAAGCCTTTAAAGAGGTGATTAAGTTAAGATGGGGTCATTAGAGTGGGTTATGATCCAATCTTACTGGTATCCTTATAAGAAAAGGAAATTTGGACATATACACAGAGACACCAGGAATGTGTGTGGACAAAGGAATGACTAGGTGAAGACACAGTGAGAAGGCGGCTGTCTGCAAGCCAAAAACAGAAGCCTCAGGAAAAATCAAACCTGTCTTATGGGAACTGGATCACACAATTACGGAGATTGGGAAGTCCCACAGTCTGCTGCCTTCAAGCTTGAGAACCAGGAAAACCACTGGTATAAATCAAGAAATCAAACTTTGATCTTCTACTTCAAGCCTCCATATTGTGAAAATATATATTATTGTTGTTTAAGCTACCCAGTCTATGGTATTTTGTTATGATAGCACATATGAGGATCTGAGGACCAAGTCTCTCATCTTGGGCATTTCCTTCATCCACCCACCCAAGGAGATAGAAGAAGTCAAGTTGGAAGATGCTCATTGGGCTTTATTCTTAATGAGGAAGTACGATTATCATAGCCATTATTATCCATCTAATGTTGAGCTGTGGCATGGGGTACCGGTTAAAAACCCAGGCTTTGGAGTGCCATAAAATGGGTTTAAATTCTAGCTCCTCCTCTTGCAACCTGTGTGATTTGGGGCACATTTCTTAATCTCTCTGACTCCATTTTCTCATGTGAAGATGAGAATAATAATATGAAGCTGGTAATGTTTTTTGCAGAATTCAATGAGTTAAAACATTTGAGATGCTTAGTACACTGTTAAATACAATGTTATCTCAAGAAGTCACAATCCCCATTTAAAACCCACTCCTCTTACAGTCTTCCTCAGCTGGCTTAACGGCAACTCCACACTTCAAGGCAAACTCTTAGAATTATCTTTCATTTATCTCTTCCTCTAAATCCTCATGCCCCAGTCAGTCAACAAATTCTAATCTTGTTAAGCCTATAAGTCGAATACTTAACTTCTCTAATCAAAACCCTCCTATGGTTCCCCATCATGGTTAGAATAAAAACCAAAGGACTCTCAAGGGCCACCAGGGAACATGACTTTCCCTACCTCTTCCATCTCTTCTCCCACTTACCCATAGCCACAGTAGCCTCCTTGCTGGTCCTCAAAATGTCCAGATTGGCTGACATTGGCTATTCTCTCTGCTTAAAATATTACATTAGACACACTAGACACTACTATATAGCCAGGAGTCTTCAGAAAAACAGAGCCAATAAAACAAAGAAAGACAAGGAATTGGCTCACATAATTCTAGTCTATCACACTCTGCCATCTACAAGCTAGAGACTAAGGAAATTCAGTATTATAGTTTCAGTACCAATCCAAAAGTCTGAGGACCAGGAACACCAATGGTTCAAGTCTTAGTCCAAGGCCAGGAAAAATAATGTTTCAGCTCTAACTCCAGCAATCAGTAACAAAGAGAAAAAATTCACCCCTCATCCTCCTTTTTGTTCTATTTGGTCCTTCCATGAATTGCATGATGCTCACCCTCATTGGGAAGGACAATCTGCTTTACTCAGTCGACTAATTCAAATGTTAATATCATTCAGAAAAGCACTCACAGACACACCCAGGAATAATGTTTAGCCAAATATCTCAGCACTCTGTGATCCTGCCATATTGACACTGAAAATGAATACACAAACCTGGACTGATTGGTAGGGCAGAAAGAGCTAATGAGATTGTGAATCAAGAGCGATGAGATTTGAATCAAAGCCTAAGGGATAGGTCATCCAGAGACTCCACCCCATCCATGGTTCCCTCTGTGGAATTCTGGGGAAAAAGAAGCTGTAGGAGACCATGCTCACCCATCGGCCTCCAAGGCCTGGAGAACCAGGCACCCTGTACGGTGTGGTAAGGAAGGTGTAAAGAAGCCCCAAGAAAAACCAACTTTTGCTTCCTCAGCCCCAAATTGTGCTCCAAGTAGATGAGCCATTTGGACTGCATCACCAGAGGGCCCTCAACCTTCAGCTTCCAGTTTAATTCAGCCATTGGGCAACACTATAAGTACCTGACTATGGAAGGAGGGAGATAGTATAATTGTGCCTTAGGAAGGTGCATGGGAGATGTTGACAACAAGATAGCTGCCTAGAAGTGTCAAAGCTCACCTCTTCCACAAAGAAAAATCAAAACAACAAATAAACAACTACACTTTGAGTAGAGTGTCTAAGGCAGAACACTGGAATTCAGCAAGGAAGTGATGAAACCCTCTGAATCATGGAGACTCAAGATGGCAGTATAGAGAAGGAAATGAAGCACCCAGCCAAGATCAGCTCAGAGCCAAGAGGGATTCCCTATAGTAGGGAAAAGGTGAAACAGTAATCAGGAGATCCCTAGCAGTCATTATTGCCACTCCAGATGCCTGAAATCCTAGTTACAAAAGAGCCCCACAGTCCCCACAGTCCTCACAGTCCCTAAGCCCAGTATGCAAAAGCTGCCTGGAGTCCACACAGCTGCATTGCTCCAGAGTAGGAAATCATGCTGGATTTTCCACTACCCAGGACCCAAGCTGCTATGGAACTGCATCATGCTGAGAACAGAGCCACTGATAAAGTGAATCCTGGTCTGGAAGCCAGTGTCCTGGCATCTCCACATACCTGGAGCCCTGCCACTATTTCACCATAACCAGACAAAAGACTACAAAGCCAGGAATCCAGGACTCCATCTAGATTCAGTGGTTCAGATGTAAACCCTCCACCTCAGCCCACACAGTGCCCTGCACCCCAAGAAACAGGTGGTCTACAATTGGAAATAAGCTTCCCCAAAGACCCAGGGTACTGCCATGCATGTCCTCACTGCCCAAGGACTGGTCACCAAATGCTTGCCACCACTGGGAATACTGCCCTGATGACCAGCAGAGCTGCCATACCCAGCACATGCCATATCAGGGCCTGATATCCAGTCCACCTGTCATTCCCCAACCCCAGCAAAGCCACATCACTGTCTCCACAAACACAATTGATATTGATCACAGCCAAAGAAATCACATGGATTCTACACTACTATAGCCATCCAGAACCAAATCCAAAGCACTTTACCCAATCAACACTATAGGACAGACTCACAGGAAAAAGTCTTTCTCTACAAAAGATAGTCCATAAAATTGGAAGAGGCAACTGTTCCGGCAGATGCACAGATGCTAATAAAGGAACACAAGAAACATGAAAAAGCAGGGAACTATAACACCTCCAAAGGAATTCTCCTGTAACAGACCTTAAAGAAGAAACTCTTGAAATGCCCGAAAAGGAATTCAAAATAATGAGTATAAGAAAACTCAGCAAGCGACAAGCAAATACAGATAGACGATTTAACAAAATCAGAAATCAGAAAAACAATTGATGATCTCGATGAGAAATCTGACAAAGAGATAATACCATTAAAAAACAGAAATCATGGAGGTGAAGAATTATGCAAATGGAATAAAAATTATAATCAATAGCTTCAACAACAGACTAGATCAAGCACAAGAAAGAATTTCTGAACTTGAAAACAAGTCTTTTGAAATAACCCAATCAGACAAAAAAAGAGAGAGAATAAAAAATAAAAAAGAATGAAGAAAGCCTATAGACTACCATCAGGAAAACAAACAAAAGTATAGAACTCACTAGTAGAGCAGATATACAGATAAGAAAGATAAAGTAATTAAACTTTGTCACCAAGCAAACCACACGAAGATAAACAATAAGAAAGAAAGAAAAGAGGAAGAGAAATGCAAAACAACCAGAAAATAATAAAGATAGAAGTCCTCATCTATCAATAATAACTTGAAAGTGAATTAATTAAATTCCTCAATTAAGAGATATAGACTCTTGAATGGACAAAAACAAGACATAACAATGTGCTATCTACAAGAAACTCATTTCAACTGCAAAGTCACAAATAGATGAAAAGTGAAGGGATGGAAAAAGATAATCCATGCAAATGGAAACCAAAAGTAAGCAGGATATGCTTATATCGGATAAAATAGACTAAATCCAAAACTGCAAAAAGAGATAGTAACATTATATAATGACAAAAGAATCAATTCAGTAAGAGTATACAACATTTATAAATTTACACGTACCCAACACCAGAACACTCAGGCATTAGATCAGAAATATTAGCAAATACTAAAGGGAGATCTAAAGGGATCTAAAGGGAGAGACAGACATCAATATAGTAATAGTTGGAATCACCAGAAGCCTACTGTCAGCATTGAACAGATTTTCAGGATAGAAAATCAACCAAAAATGGTTTTAAACTGCAATATTGATCAAATGGACCTAAAAGACACTTAAAGAACATTTTATACAATATCAACATAATACACATCCTTCTCATCAGCAGATAGAACATTCTCCAGAATAGATTACATGTTTGGCCACAAAACAAGTCTCAACAAATTTTTTAAAACTGAAATCATATCAAGTCTCTTTCCTGATCACAGTGGAATAAAACTGGAAATCAGTAATAAGAGAAACTTTGGAAACTGTACAAATACATGAAAATTAACCAACATGTTCAACAACCAATGGGTCAATGAAGAAATTTAAAAGAAAATTTTAAATGTTATTGAAACAAATGAAGATAGAAACATAACATACCAAAGCCTCTGGAATACAACAAAAGCAGTCCTAAGAGGGACTTAATTGTTAATTGCTTTTAGAAATTAATGCCTACATTGGAAGAGTAGAAAAAATTCAAATAAAAAACAATGCATCTCTAGAAAAGAACAAACCAAACCAAAAATTCATAGAAGGAAAGAAATTATAAAAGATTGAAACAGAAATTTTTAAAAGTTGAGACTAAAAATCAATTTAAAATATCAATGAGATGAGAAGTTGGTTTTTTAAAGAAAAATAAAATCAATAACCCATTAGCTATATTGAGAAAAAGAGAGAAGACCAAATAAATAAAACCAGAAACAGATATGGAGACATAACAACTGAAACCACAGTAATACAAAGGATCTATAGAGACTTCTAAGAGCAACTACACACAAACAAATAGAAAAGCCTGGAGGAAATATAAATGCTTAGACATATACAAACTACCAAGGTTGAACCAAGAAAAAAAAAAGAAAACCTGAACATATCAATAATAAGTAATAAGATTAAAAAGCACCCTTCCCAATAAGAAAAGCCCAGGCCCAGATAGCTTTACAGGTAAATTCTACCAAACTTTCAAAGAACTAAATTTCTCTCAAATTATTTTTAAAAATGAAGAGGAAAGAATTCTTCCATACTTCTTCTAAGAAGACAGCATCACTCTGATACCAAAATTGAATAAGGCCAGAACAACAAAAAAGTAAACTACACCAATGTCCCTGATGAACATAGATGCAAAAATCCTCAACAAACTACTAGCAAACTAAATCTAGTAGCCCATTAAAAAGATAATTCACCAGGATGAAGTGGAATTTTTTTCCCAGGAATGCAAGGATGGTTCAATATATGCAAATCAATAAATGTGATACATCAAATCAACAGAATGAAAGACAAAAAAATCATACAATCATCTCAATAGATGTAGAAAGGAATTTTTATAAAATTCAACATCACTTCATAACAAAAACTCTCAACAAATTAGGTATAGAAGGAACATACCCAAACACAATGAAGGCCATATATGACAAACCCACATCTATTATTATATTGAACATGGAAAAGTTGAAAGCCTTTCCTCTAAGAACTGAAATAAGATTAAAAAGACCACTTTCACTCGTTGCATTTAACATAGTACTGGAAGTCCTAACCAGAGCAATTAGACAAGAGAATGAAATAAAGAGTATCCTGATTAGAAAGGAGGAAGTCAAATTGTCTCTGTTTGCTGATGTGATTTTATATACAGAAAATCCTGAAACTCCACCAAAAGACTCTTAGAACTAATAAACAAATTTAGTAAAGTTGCAGGATACAAAATCAACATACAAAAATCAGTAGCATTTTTATATTTCAATAGCAAACCAGCTGAAAACGAAATGAGACATTGATTTCATTTGCAATTGCTACAAAAGAAAGAAATACCTACACAAATAAGTACAAATAAAAGTAAATACCCAAGAATTAACTTAACCAAGGAGATAAAAGATCTCTACAAGGAAAATTATAGCACACTGATGAAATAAATTGAAAAGGATACAAAAAATGGAAAGAGATTTCTTGTTTATGGATTAGAAGAATTAATATTGCTAAAATGACATACTACCCAAAGTGATCTATAGATTCAGTGCAGTCTCTATCAAAATACTAATGAGATTCTTCAAAGAAATAGAAAAATAATTCTAAAAATCATATGGAACCACAGAAGACCCTGTCTAGCCAAAGCAATCCTAAGTAAAAAGAACAAACCTGGAGGCATCATATTACCTGACTTCAAAATATGCTACAAAGCTATAATAACCAAAATAGCATGGTACTGGCATAAAAACAAATACATAGGCCAATAAAATAGAATAGAGGACTCAGAAATAAACCCACATATTTACAGCCAACTTGTTTTTGACAATGACAACAAGAACATACTTTAGAGAAAGGACAATCTCTTTAATAAATGGTGCTGCAAAAATTAGATGTTCATATGTGGAAGAATGAAACTACATCCCTATCCCTCACTATATACAAAAATCAATTCAAGATGGATCAAAGATTTACTATGAAACTACTAGAAGAAAACATCGAGGAAACACTTCAAGACATTGATATAGGAAAAGATTTTATGGATAAGACCTCAAAAGCACAGGCACAAAAAAGCAAAAAATAGATAAATGGGATTATAGAAAACTAAAAACCTTCTGCATAACAAAAGAAACAATCAACAGAGTAAAAAGACAACCTGAAGAATAGGAAAAAATACTTACAGACTATTTTCTGACAACCAAAGGATTAATTTCCAAAATATACAAGGAACATAAACTACTAGTCCACTAAACTATTAGTCCATTTTGTGTTGCTATAAAGGAATAGCTGAGATTGGGTAATTTATAAAGAAAAAAAGTTTATTTGGCTTACTGTTTTGCAGGCTATACAAGCATGACACCAGCATCTGCTTGCCTTCTGGTGAGACCTCAGGAAGCTTTTATTCACGGCAGAAAGCAAAGAGAAGGAAGGTGTGTTACATGATGAGAGGGTAAGCAAGAGAGAAGAGGAGGTTCCAGGCTCTTTTAAGCAACCATCTCTTACATGAACTAATAGAGTGAGAACTCACTCATTACCTCAAGGACAGCACCAACCCACTCATGAGAGATCTACCTCCAAGAACCAAACACATCCCCTAGGCCTACTTCCAATATTGGAGGTCACATTTCAACATGAGATTTGGAGGGGACACACATTCAAACCACATCACAATTCAACAGCGAAAAAAAAAAAATCCAATTTAAAAATAGGCAAATAATATGAATTTATATTTTTCAAAAGAAGACATACAAGTAGCCAACAAGTATATTTTAAAATGCTCAGCATCACTACTCATCAGGAAAATGCAAATCAAAACCACAATGAGGTATCATTTCATGCCAGTTAGAATGACTATTATCAAAAAGACAAAAAATAACAAATACTGGCAAAGATGTGGAGGAAGAGGAACCCTTATACACTGTTTGTGGGAATGTAAATTAGCACAGCCATTATGTAAAACAGTATGAAAGTTCCTCAAAAAACTAAAAATAGAACATATGACCTGGCAATTTTACTACTGGATATATATCCAAAGGAAAGGAAATTTATAAGTCCAAGAAATATCTGTACTCCCATGTTATTGCAGCACTACTAACAATAGCCAAGATACGAAATCAACCTCAGTGTCCATCAAGAGATAAATGGATAAATAAAATGTGGTATATACACACAATGGAATACTATTTAGCCAAGAAAAAGAATGAAATCCTGTCAGTAAGGGCAAGATGGATGAACCTGTAGGACATTGTCAAGTGAAATGTCAATAACACATATCTCACTCGTATGTAGAGGCTGAAAAAATTGATCTCATAGAAGTAGAGAGTAGAATAATATTCAGTAGAGGTTGGAGAGAGTAGGGGTAAGGAGGAAATAGGGAGAGATTGGTTGATGTATATAAAATTACAGCCAGATAGGAAGAATAAGTTCTAGAGTTTTATAGCACTGCAGGGTGACTATAGCTAACAATAATCTATTGTATTTTTTTAAATAGCCAGAAGAAAGGATTTTGAATGCTCCCAACACAAAGAAATAATCAATATTTGAGGAGATATGCTAATTATACTAATTTGAACATTGCACATTGAATGCATGTACTGAAATATCACTTTCTACCCCATAAATATGTGCAAATTACTATGTCAATGAAAAAAGTTTCAAAGTCAAGAGATATAAGATGTAATTTCTCCTCTGTCACTATGAAGCTGTGTGACCTTGAACCACTCAGATAACCATTCCTGAGTGGTGATTTGCTCAATTTAGCCTTCTGAAAAATGGATAACGCCTACTTTCCAGAGTCCTTTGAGGATTAAATTAGTAAATGAAAATGCCTGACCAAAAACTTGATACTTAGCAGGTATTTAATAAACATGAAGTGTTACATGGACATAATGAAAAAGTACCCTTCCCCTAAATATACTGGAATTACGTTCACTTCCAGAGACTTACACTGTAAAATCAATATACTGTAAAGTTTGATCCATAATAGATTAGAACAGAGATATGAAAGGTCATATTTAAAAGACAAAATGCAATGGTTTCCGACTTGAACAAAATTTGAGGATAGATATTAAAATGTGAAAAAAAGATATTAAGCAAAGTAAGATGGTTCATTATTGTGATGGGTTGAATTGTGTCCCCTTGCTGTAAATTCCTATGTTGAATTTCGAACTGCCAGTACCTCAGAATGTGACTGCACTTGGACTCTTTAAAGAAGTAATTAAGTTAAAAAGAGGTTATTAGGTGAGCCCTAATCCAATATGACTGGTGTTCTTGGAAAAAGAGATTAGAACACAGACACACACAGAGGGAAGCAATGTGATGACAAAGAAAAGATGACCATCTACAAGCCAAGGAGAGATCTCAGAGAAACCAGTTCCACTAATATCTTAATATCAAACTTCTAGTCTCCAAAACTGTGAGAAAATTAATGTTTGTTGTTTAAACTAACTACTCTATGGCACTTTGTTATGGCAGCCCTAGAAAACTACTATAGACATTAGTGGAAACTTAGACAATTCTCATCAAAAAGACCTATAGATATACAGATACACATGCCAAAGGAAGGGAGTCATAAACCCAAAAACTGCCACTTTCTTATCATTGAGGCACACACAGCTAGAAGAATATCTCAAACTATCATTGCCTGAATTTACTGCACTTTTGAATCACCCAACTAAATCCTTTTTCTTTGATTGCATTCTCACCAAGCAACATTCTG
Organism: Cacajao melanocephalus; assembly: GCA_963573385.1. Classification (NCBI taxonomy): domain Eukaryota; kingdom Metazoa; phylum Chordata; class Mammalia; order Primates; family Pitheciidae; genus Cacajao; species Cacajao melanocephalus. Next base: position 33,487 of record CAUYLG010056299.1, on the reverse strand, counting down.
ACTACAATTTGATTATCAGTTACTTTTCCATTTGTGCAACACTTTTGCCAACTGAGAACAACCTCGTCTTCTTTCATAGTAAATCTGACATTGCTATCAGTCATCTGGCCCTGCCTCCTTCACTGAATCAAGGCCAGCCAATCAAAAATTCCCAATTCATTAGATAAAGTGATGCGTCCAGGGTTAGTAACATGACCCAAGTAGGCAGAGTACTTCTGAGGGATTGATACGAACAATGGAGAGAAAGGACACTCTTTTCTCTCTTGGTCTGTAATACCAAAAGATCTCATATGCCTGGAGCTGCTAACGCCCACCATGCTATCTTATGAGAAAAACCTACATGAGAATAAAGTCCAACTAGGCAAGAGAAGCAAAAAGGCAGTGAGAAAAGACTGATGACATCATTTAAACTCTTGACGCAGCTACTTTTCCAAATAAACTCCAACTTCACAGGCCTCTCAGTCTTCTCAAGCAATTCCATTTCCTGTTTAAGCTAGGTTGAATTTGGGTCATCTAACCCTCAAAACCATAAGTCCTACCTAACATATGTGAAGATCTTTTCTTCTGCCATTGTGAATCATCCTTAGAAGCTATGCCTTTCTAAAAAAATTTGGGGTCACCTCACGAGGAAAAGTTCAGTTCAAACCACGGTATTTTAGAGCCTCATTGATGTTCTAAATGAGACCCTTTTTTTCTTAAGGTAGGTCAAATGTGGGTTCCTGATTAAAGCAACTATCTGACCATCTTTGATCTGGTAAACAACTCTTAATTGGAAAACCAAAACCTTATTTTTAAAAAGTTTATAATGTTAATTGCAGCATAGTTTGTTATTATCTGTTGAAAATAGCCTAAATGTCTGCCAACAGGAGAACAGAAGCCGGAAAAAGTACAAAGTGATCCAACTTGTATGGACAGCAATTTGGCAATAATTGTCAAAATTACATATGCTCTATGTTTGTCTTCTAGGGCTTCTGTGACAAAAATATCACAATCTGGGTGGCTTAAATAACAGAAATTTTCTCACAGTTCTGGGAGTCAAGGTATCAGGAGAACTGGTTTCTGGTGAGACCTCTTTCCTTGGCTTGCTGATGGCCATCTTGCTGTGCCCTCATAAAGTCTTTTCTCTATGACTCACTTTCTTGGTGTCTCTTTCTCTTCTTACAAGGACACCAGTCACATTGAATTCAAGCCCACCCTTATGACCTCCCTTAATATTAATGCCCTCTTTAGAGAGCCTGTCTCTAAATACAGACACACTGGAAGTTAGAGCTTTAACATGTGAATTTTGGGGGGACACAATTCAGCCCATGCACTCACTGTTTGATCTAGAAATTCCACATCTATTTAATTTATCCCAAGAATATTCAGATATACTTTAATACAAAAAATGATATGTGTAAAAAATTATTCATTGAAATTCTGTTTGTAATAATAAAATATTGAGAACAGCTAAAGTTGTCACTGGACAAATAAATTGTAATCTATCTTTTCAATGGAATGTAATGCAACAATTGTATTAGTCCATTCTCACATTGCTATAAAGAACTGAGACTGAGTAATTTAAAAAGAGAGGTTTAATTGACTCACAGCTCCACATGGCTGAAGAGACCTCAGGAAACTTACAATTATCGTGGAAGGCAAAGGGGAAGCATGGTGGCAGGAGAGAGAGAGAGAAGAACTGCCACACACTTTTAAACCATCAGATCTCATGAGAACTTCTTTATGATCACGAGAACAGCATGGCGGATCCACCCCCATGATCCAGTCACCTCCCACAAGGTCCCTCCCTTGACACATGGGGATTATAATTCTGGACAACATTTGAGTGAGGACGCAGAGCCAGACCGTATCAACCATTAAAAAGAAAAAGAGGCTGGGCATGGTGGTTCACGCCTGTAATCCCAGCACTGCAGATTGAGACCATCCTGGTCAATATGCTGAAACCCTGTCTCTACTAAAAACACAAAAATTAGCTGAGCGTGGTGATGTGCCTGTAGTCCCAGCTACTCAGGAAGCTGAGGCAGGAGGATCGCTTGAACCTGGAAGGTGGAGGTTGAAGTGAGCTGAGATTGCACCGCCGCACTCCAGCCTGGCAACAGAGTAAGACTCTGTCTCAAAAAACAATACAAAAACAAACAAAAAAATAGAAAACTAAATGGAATGGTCTTCAAGAGTTATTGTTAGTGGGAAAAAGCAGGGTACAGAACAATATACATGACATCATTTGGTTTAAAAGAGAGAGAAAATATATAAACATTTATTTTGCTTATATATGCATCAGACATCTCTGGAAAGACACACCAGGACCTCTTCACACTGGCTGTCTTCAGAAAGGGGAACTAGACTAGAGAGAAATTGTTAGATTCCTCTGGTACCATTTCAATTTTGAAAGGTTCTAGGGTGGAATTAGTTCCTTAATTCTTTCAGCCCCCAGAGCTGCTTTCTTTCTGTTCTATCGGAGTGGCCACATCACTCCAATCTCCATTGTCTGCCCTTTGATGTTAATAATCTCCCTTCCTGTCTGATAAGAACACTTATGATCATATTTGGGGTCCGTCTGGATGATCCAGGACAACCTCCTTAACTTAAAATCTTTAACTTAATCACATCTGCAGTCTCTGCCACACTTACAAGTCCCAGGAATTAGGCCCTGATATCTCTGAGGGCCATTATTCAGCCAACTGTACCACCCTGAGAAAATGGCTGAAGGAAGTTTACTGGTTCATCAATTGTGGAAAATATTCCATATGAATATAAGACATTAATAAAGGAAACCAGGTGGAGCATATATGAGAATTCTCTGTACTATCTTCTCAATCTGTCTGTACATTTGAAACTTTTTTTTATGTCTATTAAATTAGAAAACACCAAACATGCAGCTACAATAGAACCAAGGAATTGTGCTTCTGGGCACGTATCCCAGAGAAATGAAAACTATGTCCATGTAAAAACTTCTCCACAAATCTTTATAGCAGCTTCCAATTAGTCTGTTGAAACTCATTACCCAGAAAAGAAGAAATTCCCCCCAAAATATGTTGATTTGCCTTAACCTGGGCCTTCTGAATTTAGTGTATTCCATAAATAATAAATTTGGACCAAGAGCTAAGTCATTTTATTTCCGAAATAGTGATAAATATTCCTTGGGCTGGAGAAGGAGGTTAGAAGTAGAGATGGAAGGGAGAGGCCAAGCAAGAGAGAGGCCGGCGAGAGCCTCCAAGAAGGGCCCCTGTATCCAAGCTTCACTTCTCAGTCGAGAGCAGGGTAAGTGCCACAATAGACCCACCTCCCAATAAGTTTTGGGATCTGAGGGCAGAGAGGGTCTGACTTCTTGGGTAGAGCCTGGAAAAGTGAGCAAATCCCACAGTTCCACTATAGCATGCCAGCATGTGGCCTGGCAGCAGCAGAGGCAGTAAAGCTGAGTGGGGTACAGGGCATCAGAGGGGTGAGACAAGCATACCGTAGGTTCTCTAATGCTGGACTGGTGAAAACGACACAGAAGTAATTGAGAGATGACCTCACACTTCCGAGGAGGAAGAGGAGGAGGTAGAGGTACAGTCAGATGATCAGGGTGATGTCCACAGAGACTGGGATCTAATCAAGACTATACCTAAGACCCTGAGAGGGTCAGCCAGGGTCTGAGACCCTGAGAAGATGTCAGCCAGTTCCCCTATCTGCCATACCTGAGCCATAATGTCAGAAATGTAGGAGTCACCAAGGAAGAAGGAGATGGGGGAAGAAGAAAGAGCCAGTAAGGAATAGTTCAATCTGAAGTGACAGAGAAAAACTAGGCATTTATTAGATTAATTTTTCCTGCCTTTGAGTTGATGAGGATTCCTAATAGACATTCAGCTGGCTTAGGAAAATAAAGAAATGCACCTAATTGCACAACTGAGATCTGTAAATACTTTCCATTTATATATAAGGGTTTTCTTTCTATTTTTTTTTCTATTTTTCTATGTAAATTTTCTATGTAAATAACATATAGAGCAATAATTATGTGATTGATTAAAAGGAAAAATTTCAAAACATGACTTATGGCCCCAAGCTCAACAACCATTGACACCAACTTTATTGCCTTCATGTGGCACTGCTAGTTCATATGACTGAAAGTCCCCTGTTTTCTGTACCATTCAATGCCACAGAGGCCACACTTCCAATTCTCCTCCCACTGTTCTTCTCCTTGTCTTCTGGGAACAAGCAAAAGGGTGTCTGGTCAATGACCTTTTCTGTGCAGCAGGCATGGTCCAGATCCATAGAGATGCCAACCTCTGGTTACTTCTGGGGAAGCCTCTCCTTCCTCTTGGGCATCTCGGTCATATCAGATGCCACTAGTTCACTGTCCATCCCAACTTTCCCAGCTCGACCTCCCAGCAAAACATCCCAAAAGAGGCCTCAGTTTCTGTGTTGTATAAAAGGAAAGGGGAGGGAATAGAGGTTGATAATCAACTACACCAGCATCTATGTGTTACCCTGTGTACCACCTTCACAATCATTCCCTTATCCGAACATCACCTGCAGCATTATTTGTTTAATATTTGTCTTTACAGAGACTCACTTTGTTCAGCTAAATTAATTTATATAAAGCACTTTTATATGATATCAAGCGGTAGTAGCAGAAATACAACATAGGAGAGAAAATGCTCTCTTTATTAGACAGGGAAGATAGTGAATGTGAGAAACAAACTCACCCATCCTAACCCAAACAATGAACTCATAGGCCTCGAGGACAGAGAAAGTGAGACTTTTAATGATGATCTTGCAAGATTGGGTGTCTGATAGGCAGGCACATCTAGCACAGTTTCAACAAGCAATTTATCCCCTAGTGTGGCAGGTCCCTCCCATAGGCTGAGTACTATGGAGTCACAATCTTCCCAGACGTTGCCTATTGATTGCTGGGTAGGGGCCATAGGTTTTCATTTTTGTTTTTGTTTTTAGGGTTGTCTTGCTGCATTTTGTTGCAGCCCACAATGCATTGCAATCCTAGTTAGCTCAGAGGCTCTTCAAGTATTTGACTTATGACCTAAGTAGCTGGGCAGGCTGAAAAGAACAGACAAGACAAGCTATTTCGCAGGCTAGTAAACTTTTATATTAGACTAAATTTTTGGTTTGGGTGAAGGCAACTAAGAGGAGGAACAAGCGGGGTAGAGAGAGGCCAACAAACAGGCTGTCCCATCAGGGGCCTAATATATCCTGTTTCTTCTGTAGTCTGCTTACCCAAGCCAATTCAAGGCACTTTGTTTTGGAAATGGACCACTGTATACATTATTTCCTTTAGTGAATATAAACAAAAGTGTCAAAAGACCTACCAGCACTAAACAGACCTTCTCCAGCCCAAAACCAAAACGATGGAAAGAATATTGGAAATGCAATTCAGTGTTAATGCATGTTCGACATGAATGTGTGCCCATGTAAAATCACCTTGTGTGCCATCTAAAATCATTTCGTGTGCCACAATATGACTTTGTGAAGCACCAAAGAATATGAGGTCTAAGAATCCGCCCAGTGTGACCCGTGTGTGTTCCGCGTCATTTCACATCTGTCACTGATCAGCTGACAATGGAAAGTCAATTCAGGAGTACGCCCAGTGGGTGGCAGGATTGAACCGAATGCTGCAGATGCAAGGCCTTTCTTAATATAGCTCCATTGTTTACAGCCCGCAGCTGTTATTTACCACTCAGCACCACCCTTCCTCCTCACCTGCTGTTTGTCTACCTGCCTCTAGGTCCCTGAGGAAAACAACAGACCAGCATATCGTGCCATGTGGAAACCAGAACTGGGGACTCCTAAATACTCATGTTTGTTGGGAGAGGGCCCCAGCCCCTCTTCCCTCATACCTTGTGGGAATCTGAATTCACATCTAAACCCAGGTAGGAGAGAAAAAGGATGGAGACCACTGTGCCCGAGTCCAATTTCAGGATTTAAAACAATGAACTGTTGAAGTCAAAATAAAAATGTAAAGATGAATCTCTGAAATGTAACGTTTTATTTTGGAAGAAAGAACTGCAATTCAAACCATACACACTGGGTGGTCTTTGGTATGTCCAAAAAACAAAGAGAAGGTTGGGGGTTTTATTTTTAAAAATAAAGAAAAGAAAATAAATATTAAATATTGCTCTTTGAAAAAGTTCACTGGCACTAGTAAGGCTCTGGGGGGCTGGCAAACTTCAATTAGTGAGTGACACTGGTGAGTAAAATTAATCTTAGAGTTGCAGCAGGTTGTCTCAGAAACCATTAGACGAAACTGGTTGAAGATTACAGCAGACAATTTCAGTAGGCAGGTCTGCAGAGAATTACATTCTTGGAGGAATGTTATGTGTTCTGAGTACTTGCTTCTCATTTCCGTTTTAGTTAGGTATAACAAGAATAACTCAATTTGTAGGATCAATGTTTACACAACCAGCCCTTCAGCACTTTTAAGCATAAACATTGTACTAGACGGGGAATATAGAACATAATAACCTGCTGCTTGCAAGCTACAGGTCAATTGAGCAGATGATATTAAAGCTATTGCTATTAATGGATGGAACAAAATAGAACATATCTGCTAAGTGACATGACAGAAACTATAAAAAATGTAAAGTTTCAGAGGAGATACATGGAAGACCAAATGAACCTTTCTTTCTCAAATGTCCCTTTAAAATACCTGTGATTTACATTCAAAAGGAGAGAAAATTTCAGCAGTACTTTATATTAGTAATAAAAACTGGGGCCCGGTGCTGTGGCTTACACCTGTAATCCCAACATTTTGGGATGCCAAGGTGGGCAGATCACCCGAGGTTAGGAGTTCAAGACCAGCCTGGCCAACAGGCTCTACTAAAAATACCAAAATTAGCCCAGCGTGGTGGGAGGTGCCTGTAGTCCCAGCTACTCGGGAGGCTGAGGCAGGAAAATCGCTTGAACCTGGGAGGCAGAGATTGCAGTGAGCGGAGATTGCACCACTGCACTCCAGCCTGGGTGACAGAGAAAGACTCCATCTCAAAAAAAAAAAAAAAAAGTGGACATATCGCAAAATCCCCAGAAGAAGTCTCTAAAGATTAGCAGATGATGGGTAGATAGAGTCTGTATCAGCCAGCTAGGGCTACCATAACAAAACACCACAGACTGGGTAACTTAAACAACAAGCATTTATTTCTGACACTTCCAGAGGCTGGAAGACAAAGACCAAAGTGTCAGCAGGCCTGGTTTCTCCTGAGGCCTCTCTCCTTGGGTTGCAGATGCCTGCCTTCTCACTGGATTCTTCCATGGCCTTTTCTCTGTGCGTGCATCCCCAGTATCTCTCTTTCCTTGTAAGGATGCCAGTCTTATTGGATTAAGACCACTTTTATGATCTCCTTTAATCTTAATTACCTCCTAAAAGTCTTATCTCCAAATATGGTCACACTGAGTTTGGGCTTCAACATATAAATTCGAGGAGTACATAATTCAATCCACAAAAGTCTCAATCCATTCATCAATTTTTTTGTAGAGAAAATTGCCTGGAAGAAAAACAGAAGAAAAAGAATGAGAAGGAAGGAGAGGGAGAGAAAAGAAAGTGCATTAGTTATTGAATTGAGGCCTCTTCCTGAGCCACAGGACAGCCCCATGGACAGCTCCCAATTTGGAGGTGGGTGGGAAGGGAAGTGACCCTGATGAACTGGGCAGCCCAGAGCAAAAACGCTTTGGAGCATGAAGCTGAATTGAAAATCGACCTCAGATAAGAAGCTGTCACAAGTATTTCAGAAGCAGACTTCAAAGGCAAGAATAAAAATGTATTTCAGGCATGCATCACTGCACTAACCAGGAAATCAGCCAAAGGAAAAAGGTTAAAGACTCCCTCTGAAAGCCGCTCTAAAACTTCACTGTGCCCTTTTGCAACTGCAGCTTTAGAAGCATGTAAGATTTATGACGAGTTCAACGAACACGTATTTGTTTTACCATCTAAAAGAAAATTCGTGAAACTAAAAGTATCCTGCAAAATATACAACAAACCAAGAACCTACCCCATTCACTCTTATTCTGCCAAACAAGAACCTATTGAACAGAGCAAGAACAATTTCAATGTGAGTTTGTTTGCCTTTTCACTGAAGTTTTGCTTTTGGAAAGAAAGCTAGCATTGCCTTTCCTGTATGTGGTAGATTCAGCTTTACACCCAACCAGTAGCTGCAGCTAGCATTTGGGACTGCCACTGGCCCCTGGAGGACACCCTGAATGGTGATGGGAGAAGTAAGCAGCATAACTGTTGTTTAACACTACTAGCTCTACATAGAATTCTTCTCTTTCAAGGATCAATAATAGAGCAAAATCAATGCAATATCTGTGAAGAAATTCTGCAGCACAAGGCAAAACATTTTTAATGACCAAATAATTTAGTAGAAACGGCTTTTTCTAAAAACAGAAGAAAAACTGCCACATACTTATTTTTGTTCCTATAAGGACTTACTTCAATTGAACAAGTAAGGGCCTTGGTAAGAAGATCAGCCAAAAAGAAAGTACAATGAAACTAACACCCAAGGAGAAGGGGTAAAATAAATTTATGCTTTAAAAGACAATTTTACAGTTTGGTCATGCAGAAGACAAACTGGAGAAATAATCTAGGATCACATAAGAAATGAATGGAGAGATGAAAGATAGACACTAAAGGATAAGTGAAATAGTGAAAAGTAATCCAAGAAATGGCGGGTGTTCCCCCAAAGATAATTGAATCAAATCAAATGAATGCAATCATTATTCAAGATATAATAAAGTCAGTTTTCCAGAGCTAAAACAAAGCTTTAGCTTTTTAGGGCTTATCACCATACTCTCATAAAGATAGTGAACAAAGATCTCTTGAAGGCATAAGTTATTAAAATTTTAAAATTTAAAGAATAACAAAGGATGTTGAAAAGATCTTTTTCAAAGAATATTTACCTTTGAAGCACAAAAATTAGGAAGTATGATAATATAAAATGACTTTTACTATGCTATTTGATATTTTCTTTGATTGCTTCTGTTTAAGCTTTTCTAAGGTATAATTGATAAACAAAAATATATAAATTGATATACAAATTGATACACAAAAATGTATACATCCGATGAGTTTTGACATGTATATATACCCATGATACCATCGCCACAATCAAGACCTAAATATATTTATCACCTCCAAAAATTTTCTTATGTTCTTTTACATTTTGTTTTGTTTTTTTGTGTTAAGAACACTTAACACGAGGCCTAAATATATTTATTTAAACATAAAGTGCACAACACCATATTGTTAACTAAGGATACTAGGTTGTACAACAGATCTCTAGAACTTACTCATCTTACGTAACAGAGGCTCAATGGGTATAAAGATTTTTTATTTCTACTAAAGTTAGGAAAACTATTTCTGCCTCTGAATCGTTTTATTGTTGTTGTTGTTTGTTTTGTATTTATGGTAAATATATCTGTTTTATATGTGTAGTATAAATATAAATATTTTTATTTTCTAAAAATATAAATATTTTGTTTACTTAATATATCCTCATTCTTTCACCTACCTATGCTATTTTTTTCTTAATTTATTTGTTTTTAAAAAAACTTTGAAATATATTACACATACAAAATATTTTTATGCACAGTATAATGAATGTTTACAAAGTAAATACCCATAGAACTACTACACAAATCAAGAAATAGTATTTTGCCAGCACCTTAGATTCTCCTTTTTACTCACATCTTAAAGTAAATGCTTCTTGGTTTTATTTTAGACTTATACTATCTAGAAATATCTCCCTAAGAGCAAAATTTTTGAAGTTTGTGTAAATAAAAGAGCAATAAATATTTTTTTCCGACTTCTTTCATTCAACATGATGTTTAAGATTCAGCCCATTTGTTGTGTATAGGTCTATTGCAGTAGATTTCATTGCTATATTCTATTGTATAATATATCAAAATTTACTTAAGCATTTTACAGTGGGTAGCCATTTGCATTGTTTCCAGTTTTAACTAATAGTATTTCATTTTATTAGGTTTTTTGTAAGTTGTTTACAATTCGATTTGGTGTTTTAATCTAATCCTTCCCTTGTAATAGGTGACTTACATCCATTTATATTTATTATTACAAATGATTCACTCATTTCTATTTATTACTCTAGCTTCCCTAAGAAGTGAAAGACTCACCTAATTAACTCTGTATGAGAAAAATAACTTAATAGATATCAACCTGGTCCAGCAGATCTGAAAGAAATGAATGCCTGATAAGGACCAGAAATTAAATTATACATAATACACAATGATGAGCTAATAATAATTATCTATAATGGGTTAATAATATAGCATTGAAATAATTAAAACAAAAAAAGACCATAAATGGACAGAAATTCACTTGTAATAAGAAAACACACTACTATGTAATAAATTATATATGTGTATATATTTTATTTATTTATTTATTTATTTAAGATGGAGTCTATCTCTGTCACCCAGGCTGGAATGCAATGGTGCTCTCTCAGTTCACTGTAACCTCCACCTCCCAGGTTAAAGTGATTCTCCTGCTTCAGCCTCCTGAGTAGCTGGGATTACAGGCAGCGCCACCATGCCTGGCTAATTTTTGTATTTTTGGCAGAGACAGGGCTTCCCCATGTTAGCCAGGCTGGTCTCAAACTCCTGAACTCAGGTGATTCTCCCACCTCAGCAGCCCAAGGTGCTGGGATTACCGTGCTTGGCCTATGTTTATATATGTATTTAAGAATGCATATATTATAATTAATGTGTTGAATTTGAAATAGATGTATCTCAGACTTTACATCCTATTTTTTAAAAAATGCCAACAACTTTTTTCAGGACTCCATGAAATATTTACAAAAACTGATCACATGATAGACCTTCATGAGTTCCAAAACAACACAATTATATAAAACAATCCTTCAGCCAAAATGCAATCTAATGTAGCCAAAGGAAAAGAAAAACTTCCGATGATTTGAATGTTTTAAAACATAACCGTAAATGTCTATTAAATCAAAGAAAAAAGTAAAATTACAATTTTAGTCCATTTACAGGGCAATAACAAAGAAACTACCACTGTTAGAACTGCTAGAATACACCAAAAGCCTTACTAAAATGTAAATTGATAGACCTAAATGTATAAGTTTTTAAAATATAAACGAAATAGGCACACAACTGAAAATTTTTAAAGGGTTAAAAATTTTAAATAAATTTTAAAAAGGAAAGAAAAATGAAAGGAGAAAATAATTGTGATAGACAGATTAATTGCAAAACAGTCACAATTCTTCACCCTTCTCTATATCTTTGCAATGTAACTTTGCAAGTCCCCTCAACAAGAAGTAGAATCTATTTCTCCGCTCCTTGATTCTAGATTGACGTTGTGACATGCTTTGGTCAATAAAATGTGGCAGAAGCGAGGATTGCCATGGCAGTGGAAAAGATCCAGTATGGCAAATTACACATCCTGAAGTGGCACATGTGACTTCTGTGCACATTTCACTGGGAAAACAAGTCATGTGACCATACCTAACTCCAAAGGGGCAGGACAGTACAGTCTTCCATGGCCAGAAGGAAAACTAGAAACATTTAGTGAGCAAAACAGTGTTTATTATTATATGAAATCATCTTTGTTTCTTGTTGCTTTTTTTCTCTTTCTACACTAGAGTATAGTTGATTTTGCCTATTCCTGCTGTATCATACAAAATTATTTGATAATGAATTTGAAAATTTTACTAATATAGAAAACTTTCTAAGACTATAATTTGAAACATAAATTGCTTCAGAAGTAACCTATCTGAAGAGGGCAATTATGAAATAATTATAAATATGAAATAAATATAAATATTTAAAAATTACCTCCAAAAAGTCTTCGGGGATCAATAATTTTTTTTTTACCAGAGTTTTTCAAAATTCTAAGGAAATCATAATTATGCTACATTCATTTGATTTAGGTTATTTAAAGAGCTTTAATACCTTCAGGAATCAAGTGTAAGCCTTTACCTGAAAAAAGTCATATTACTTCAAAAAGTGGAAATTTTATCTGGATAGTTGGATGGATACTAGGACATCTGTTAGTAACTAATAAATAATTAAATATAATTAATATCATACACATGATCACCTTACTCAAAAGTAAAGGATGCTTATCTCAATATCAATAATAAGGATTACTATTGCAAATCAAACTATCAGCCAGAATACTACTTAACAATGAAAGAATAGAGGCATTCCCATTTAGAAAACAAAGGGAGGTAAGGGAAACAAAACACATTCACCATTATTCAACATTATCTAAACATTTTAGCTGAGATCATGACATGAAACAGAACTGAAAAATAATACATGAAAAGGAAGAGACAAAATTATTATTATTCTTCTCCCATATGGTTTCCTATCTACACATTTTATGAATAAACTGCAGTCTTTGAATTCAAAAAAGTTTAGTAAAGTGCATATAAAATGAATACCTAGAATGTTAAGTAGATGCACTGTGCATTGCTTACCAGTATGCATCAGTACAATTCAACAGAACACATGCACACACCAGTTACGTGAATTGGGTTTATTACTTACAGATGGGCAACAAAGGACAGCATAAGCTGAGGATTCATTGTAAGCTGATCTCACAAGGCTCAGAAAAGTTGCCTAGGGTAGATGGAATCTTATCTACAAGTACTCAACTAGCACAGCAGCTGAGGGACCCCAGAAAGTAGCGCCCCCTCCTTGGGCTTTATACCCTGGGGTCACATCACATGTTGGGCCTAAGTGTTGAAAGACACCCTTCTATGGGGAACCAGAACAGAACCAAGGTTGTTCTGTCCAGTTTTCTCTAATCTCAGGATGTTGCATTCCTACCACATTCTGCAGTTATTCTTGAGAACTACAAGTGGAAAAGAGGGAAGAATTGAGCTGGTCCAACCTTCCAGAAAACCGTCCTGCAACTATAATAGCTTTCTTGTACATACAACAAAATATATACAGTAATTCCTCTTTTATCCAAGAGGCATATGTCCTAAGATCCCCAGTAGATGCCTGAAACCTTGGATAGTACTGAACTCTACGTAAACTGTGTTTTCCCCTATGTATTTATACCTATGGTAAAGTTTAATTTATAAATTAGGCATAGTAAGAGATTAACAATGAACTAATAATAAAATAGAACTATAACAATGCGCTTGTTATGTATAAAATTGTGCTTTGGTGCCACAAAGAAAAATTAGTACTGGGACAAAGGATCTCTCAGCAAAGCAATTCTTTTTATTTCCTGCAGAAAGGGTATTCCCACTAGCAATCTTGCCATGAGAGTACAAGGAACAAAGGAAAGCAGACATATTTATTTATTATGCATTTGGGGTTGTCCTTACTGCTGTGTCTAATCTCATTGGCTGGAGCCAGATCTCACAATCTAAACTGAAACCCAATTGGCTAATAACTTGAAACTTCTAAACAGGTAAAAGCAATGGAGAGCAAAAAAGGGAAGTTCAAATAAGGAAGGGGCATAGGCGGCAAGCTGGGAAGTGCCTATGAGCATACTCAGCAGAGATATCTTGGTTAAAGTACAAGGATAGAATGTACCACGTGCCTATAAGCATGTCTAACAGCGACACAGTATAGGGCTTCTAGCAAAAAGGCAAGAAGGCTTTTGAAGAAAGTGTTTAAAGAAACGATTATTTCTAACACTTACAAATTTTTTTTTAATTCTTAAAAAACTGAACCCTATATATATTGTTTTCCCCTATACATTTATACATATGCTAAAGCTTAATTTATAAATTAGGCATAGTAAGAGATTGACAATGAACTAAAAATAGAACTATAACAATGTACTATAATAAAAATTATGTAAATGTGGTCTCTGTGTGTGTGTGTGTGTGTGTGTGTGTGTCTCTCTCTCTCTCTCTCAAAATATCTTATTGTGCTGTACCTACCTTTCTTCTTCTTGAGATCTTTTAAGCTCATAACACAGATGGCTGGCTAAGTGAGTAAAAGGCAGGTAGCACATACAGCAGCAAATAAGCTGGGCAAAGGGACGAGGTGAGATTTCATCACACTTCTCAGAACAGTGTGTGCAATTTAAAATTTATAAACTGTTTATTTCTGGAGGTTTCTATTTAATACTTTTGGACCATGGTTAACATGGATAACCACAGAAAGCAAAACCACAGATAAGATGGATTACTGTACTAGAGACAAATTTCTGGAAAGCATTTGTCATAGATGAAGTATTAAAATTATGCTATTGAATGAAACAGAAAAATGTTTATGATATATTGCTAGATGAAAAGAGTATATCATATAGTATTATGCCACCATTTTTGCAAAATACAAATATAGATATTAAAAAATGACAAACATAAAATTAACACATGTAATACTTCATACAAAACACATAAAAATATTCCAGACAGACTCTAATGACAGACATAAAATGTTAACATATAGTATCTCTAGTTCAGAATATTAAAAATAACTTTCAGTTTTTTTCTCTGTATCTTTCAGATTTTTCCAGTATTTCTAGTGCTTTTCTATTTAAAATAATATATTTAAAGAAAATTCAAAAGGATATATATTTGGGGAATATATCTCATTAATAAATGCAATAAAAACATGAAATATCTAGAACTAATCTTAAAAAGAGATGTATATAACTGCCCTAGAGATCACATTACTTTCCTGAGAGATAAATGGAGAATTAAGAAAATGAAAAAATTATTTTGTGGATAAAAATATATAAGCATGCATCAATCTAAAACTCAACATTGTGCTAAATGGAAAAAAAATTACAAGCATTCCATTAAAGTCAGAAAGAAAAAGCAAGCTTCCATTAACATTGCAATGAAGTATGATATATTGAAAGATTATAGTTCATATCATTTGATAAAAAAAAAAAGGTTATAGAATGGCTATAGGAAATTCTTTAAACATAAAGGAAATGACAAAGTAACCTGGATCATCAGAAAAAAAAAACACAGTAACTAAAAGTAAATACAATAGACTTCCCTTCTCCTCCTGAGTTTTCAAAATTTTCTTTGATGGTGAAAGCATCACCAAAATTATGTTTGATGGTGAAATGTAAAGGAAGTACATTTTCTACATTACACTCAAATTAGTAAAATGATACCAGTAGACTATATAGACTATTTATATAAATCATATATATACATATATATAATGTAATGCCTAGAGCAAAAACGTTAAAAACCTATTTAAAAAAAAAAATACCACTATATAAAAAGTCAAATGGAATTCTAAAGAATGTTTAAGCAATTAACACAAAAAAGAAAACAAAGAAAAAAAACAGAACTAAAACAAGCAATAAAATTGCAGACAAGCTATAGCATACCAATAATTACATTAAGCAAATGGCCTTACTATATCAATTACAAGATAGAGATTGGCAGAGTGGATTAAAAAACATTCAACTACATGTTGTCCATATGAAACCCATTTCAAATGTAACAATAAGGACAGATTGAAAGTAAAATAATGGGAAATTTTTCATGTAAACATTAACCAAAAGAAAGCAAGAGTAGGTAGCTACATTAATAGCAGATAAAATAGATGCAAAGTAAAGAAAATTACCAAATGAAAAGAGGGATCTTATATAATGCAAAAAAAAAAAAAAAACTTTATCAAGAGGATGTAACAATTCTGAATATGTATGCACCAAACAAGTGTGTTGCAAAATATGTGAAACAAAAACTGAAGGGAGAAATAGACAAATCCACAGCTGTGGTTGGACTGAGCAGTTGATGTAACACCTAGACAGAAAATTGGCAAGGATATAAGAACTCAATAACACCATCAATGAGTAGGAACTAATCAACGTTTATAGAGCACTCCATCCAACACCAGAATACACATTCTTTTGAAGGGCCTAAGGAAAATATATCAAGATAAACCATAAAGAAACTCAACCAATTTCAAAGAATCAAAGCCTATCAAGTGTGTTCTCTGACTAAAATGAAGTTAAACTAGAAATCAGTAACAAAAAGAAAAAAAATCCCCAAACACTTAAAAATTAAACAACATACTCCTTAATAACCAGTGGGTCAAAGAGGAAACCGCAAAGAAATTTTAAAAATACATTTGACTGAATGAAAATGAGAATACAACTTATAATTTGTAGGACACAGCTAAAGCAGTGATAAGAGGGAAATCTGTAGCTCTAAATGCATATATCAGAAGAGAGAAAAAGTCTCAAAAATTTAAGCTCTTACTTCAAGAACCTACTGAAAGAAGAGAAAAACAAACTCAAAGCAAGCAGAAGGAAAGAAGTAATAAAAAGAGGAGCAGAAATCAATGAAATTGAAAAGGCATACCAATATAGAAAATCAATAAAACAAAGACTCATTATTTGAAAATATCAATAAAATTGACACAATTTGCAACACATCTTGCAAGATGAACAAAGGAAAAACAGAAGCTAGAAGTTAACAACATCAGGAATGAAACAGAGACATCAGTACAGACCCTGCAGATTTAAAAAGCAAAATAAGGGAATAACAACAAACAATTCTACACATAACTTTAACAATTAAGATTAAATGGACTAATTCCTCAAAAAACATAAACTGTTAACCAAAAATGAAGTAAATAATTTAAGTAGTTGTATAGTTATTAAGGAAACTGAATTTGTAGTTTTAAAAAACGTTAAGCAAGGTAATCTCCAGTAATAATAGTTTCATTGAAGAATTCAATGAAATACTTAATGAGGAGGAAATGACATTAATTGTACACAGTCTTTTCCAGAAAATAAAAAAGAAAGCTTCCCAATTCATTCTGTAAAGCCAACATTAACCTTACACCAAAATGAGATAAAGATATTACATAAAGGAAATACTAGATCAATATCCCTCCTGACTACAGATTAAAAAATCTTTAAAAATACAAATAGAATTCAGCAATATATGAAAAGAATTTTACAACATTTATCTCAAGGATGCAAGACTAGTTCAATATTCAAAACCCAGTCAATGTAATCCACAATAGTAACAACTCTGACAAGTAAAATCACAATTACAGTGCTCTTGTATAACATAGTTCTAGCCAGTGCAATAGGTAAGAAAAGGAAATAAGAAGCATATAAAACACAAAGAAATGAAACCATCCCTATTTCCAGATGACATGATGGTCTATGTAGACCATCTCATAAAATCTATCAAAAAAAACCCTCCTAGAATTAAAAAAGTGAGTTCAGCAAAGCAACATAAGATAACCAGTAAAAATATCAACTATATTTCAACATATTAGCAATAAAAATGTGCACACTGGAAAATGATTTATTTATTTTTGTAATATCATTTAAATTGCTCAAAAAGGCTTAGATATAAATCTGAAAAAACATGTACAAAACTTGTAAAGGACTTGCATTCTGAAAACTATAAAATTATGATGAAAGAAGTCATAGAAGATCTAAATAAATTGAGACATACCATGCTCATTGACTGAAATATTCAACATAGTAAAAGTATCAGTTCTCCCCCAAATTAATACACAGGTCTAACACAATACTTAAGAAAATACCAGCAAGAATTTTTATAGATTGACAATGTTATTCTAAAATTTATGTGGAAATGCAAATGAACTGAAGGAGCTTAGGGAATTTAAAAAATCTAAAGTAGGAAGAATTTATCTACTTGACTTCAAGACTTATTATATAGGTACAGTAATCACGACTTTTTGGCATTAGTGGAGAGATAGACATATAAATCAATGAAAATGAATAGAGAAACCAGAAATATACCCACAAAAGTGAACCCAATTGTTTTTTGACAAAGGTGCAAAAACAATTCAATGGAGAAAAAACAGCCTTTTTAAAAAATGGTACTAGAGCAATTAGACATCATAGACAAAGAAAAGACGGGGAAAGTAAACAGGCAGAAGGGAAAGGAGGGAAGGAGAAATGAAAGAAAGGAAGAAAAGAACAAGGAAGGAAAGAGGGAAGGAAGGAAGAAAAAAACTTGACCTAAGTTTCACCTTTTATATACAAAAACTCAAAATGAATCACAGTAAAAAAGACTAAAAATCCAATTAGAAAATGGGCAAATGATATGAAAAGACATTTTGCCAAAGAGAATATACAGATGGCAAATAAGCACATTAAGAGATGTTACACATTTTTAGCCATTAGGAAAATACAAATTAAAACCACATTGGGGCCAGGTGTGGTGGGTCATGCCTGTAATCCCCAACACTTTAGAAGGCCGAGATGGGTGGATCACTTGAGCCCAGGAGTTTGAGGCCAATTCCAGCAACATAGCAAGACCTCCATCTCTACAAAAAAATAGCCAGGTGTGGTGGTGTGTGCCTGTATTCCCAGCTACTTGGGAGGCTAAGGTGGGAGGATCACCTGAGCCAAGTAAGGTGGAGGCTGCAGTGAGCATTAATTCAGTGATTGCACCATTGCATTCCAGCCTGGGCAATACCTTGTCTAAAAAAAACAAACAACAACAACAACAAAAAATACCACTAAATTGAGACATAACTACACATTTGTCAAGATGCCTAAAATAAAGCTGAATCACTCATACATTGCTGGTGGAAATGTACCATAGTAGAGACATTCTGAGTAACTATTTTGCCATTTCTTAAAACCTAAAAGGCAATTACCGTGACTCAGTAATTACACTCCTGGATTTAACCCAGAAAAATGAAAATTTGTGTTCACACAAAAACCTGTCACAGGAATTTTCTTTGCCAACCCCAATCCAAAAATCTACATACTATACGATTCCATTCATCTAAAATTCTTGAAATTAAAAAATTATAGAAATAGAGAACAGATTAGTAGTTTTGGGGGTTTAAAGGTGGGTAGAAGAGGAGAGAATGGTTGTGGTATAAAAGGGCAACACGATGGGTGGATCCTGGTGATAGTGTAAATATCCTATACCTTGACTACACGAATGTCAAGATACTGTCATATTAGCCTACAGTTTTGCAGGATGTTACCATTGATAGAAACTGAGTAAAGGGCAAATGGAATTTCTCTTATATCTTACAATTGCATGTGAATTTACAATTATCTCAAAATTAAAAGTGTAATTAATTTTTTTAAAAATTATGCAATGGCAAGCAAAATCAATTTTTAACTTGGACTGGATCCTAGGTGGAACCCAAGCTAAACAGCCATCTCTAGGGATATTTGAAGTACATTGGGAGAAATTTAAATATGGATGTGTATTGGATAATGTTTATTATATAAGTTTTCAAGTGTGATAATTGTATTATAATTATATAGAAGATGCTCCTTGTTCTTAGTTGCATTCATCCATTTCACACTGCTGATAAAGACATACCCAAGAGTGTGCAATTTATTAAAGAAAGAGGTTTATTGGACTTATAATTTCACATGGCTGGGGAGGCCTCATAATCATGGTGGAAAGCAAGGAGGAGCAAGTCACATCTTATATGGATGGCAGCAGGCAAAGAGAGAGATTGTGCAGGGATATGCCCATTTTTAAAACCATCAGATCTCACAAGACTCATTCACTATTATGAGAACAGCACAAGAAAGACCCATCCCCATGATTCAGTTATCTCTCAGGTCCCTCCCACAACACATGGGAATTATAGGAGCTACAAGATGAGATTTGGGTGGGGGCACAGAGTGAAATCATATCATTCCATCCTGGCCTTTCCCAAATCACATTTCAAAACCAATCATGCCTTCCAACAGTCCCCCTAAATCTCAGCTCATTTCAGCATTAACTAAAAAGTCCACAGTCCAAAGTCTCATCTCAGACAAGGCAAGTCACTTCACCTATGAGCCTGTATAATCAAAAGCACGTTAGTTACTTCGTAGGTACAATGGGGGTACAGGCATTGGGTAAATACAGCTGCTCCAAATCCGAGAAATTGGCCAAAACAAAGGGGCTAAAGTGCTCAGGCAAATCCAAAATCCAGCAGGGTGGTTAAATCTTAAAGCTCCAAAATGATCTCTTTTGTCTCCATGTCTCACATCCAGGTCACGCTGATGCAAGAGGTGGGTCCCCATGGTCTTAGGCAGCTCCACCCCTATGGCTTTGCAGGCTACAGCCTCCCTCTGGGATGCTTTCATAGGCTGGTGTTGAGTGTCTGCAGCTTTTCCAGAAACACAATGTAAGCTGTCAGTGGATCTACCATTCTGGGGTCTGGAGGACAGTGGCCATCTTCTCATAGCTCCACTAGGCAGAGCCCCAGTAGGGACCCTGTGTAGGCACTCCAACCCCACATTGCCCTTCCACACATCCCTAGCAGAGGTTCTCCATGAGGGCTCTACCCCTGCAGCAAACTTCTGCCTGGGCATCCAGGTGTTTCCATACATCTTTTTGAAATCTAGGCAGAGGTTCCCAAACCTCAATTCTTGGCTTCTGTGCACTCACAGGCTCAACACTACATGGAAGCTGCCAAGGCTTGAGGCTTGCACCCTCTGAAGCCATGGCCCCAGCTGTAACTTGGACCCTTTTAGTCATGGCTGGAGCAGCTGGGGCATAGGTTACCAGGTCCCTAGACAACACTAGGCACAGGAACTCTGTGCTGGACCCACAAAATCACTTTTTCCTTCTAGGCTTCTGGGCCGGTGATGGGAGGGCCTGCCATGCAGACCTCTGACATGCCCTGGAGATATTTTTTCCATCTTGGGTATTGACATTCAGCTCCTCATTACTCATGCAAATTTCTGCAGCTGTCTAAAATTTCTCCTCAGAAAATGAGATTTTCTTTTCTATTGCATTGTCAGGCAGCAAATTTTCCAAACTCTTATGCTCTGCTTCCATTATAAAACTGAATGCCTTTAACGACACCCAAGTCACCTCTTGAATGCTTTGCTGCTTAGACATTTCTCCCACCAGACACCATAAATCATCTCTCTCAAGTTCAAAGTTCCACAAATCTCTAGGGCAGGGGCAAAATGATTCCAATTTCTTTGCTAAAACATAACAAGAATCACCTTTGCTCCAGTTCCCAAAAAGTTCCTCAACTCCATCTGATACCACCTCAGGCTGGATTACATCATCCATATCATTATCAGCATTTCAGTCAAAGCCATTCAACAAGTGTCTAGGGAGTTCCAAACTCTCCCACATTTTCCTGTCTTCTTCTGAGCCTTTCAAACTGTTCCAACTTCTGCCTGTTACCCAGTTCCAAAGTCCAAAGTTGCTTCCACATTTTTGGATGTCTTTTCAGCAGCGCCCCACTCTACTGCTACCAATTTACTATATTAGTCGATTTTCACAGTATGCTGATAAAGGCATACCCAAGACTGGACAATTTATAAAAGAAAGGTTTATCAGACTCACAGTTTCACGTGGCTGGGGAGGCCTCACAATCATGGTGGAAGGTGAAAGGCATGTCTCACATGGCAGCAGACAAGAGAAGAGAGTTTGTGCAGGGAGACTCCCATTTTTAAAATCATGAGACTCATTCACTGTCATGAGAACAGCATGGGAAAGATCTGCCCCCATGATTCAATTATCTTTTACCTGGTCGCTCCCACAATGTGAGAATTATGCGAGCTAAAAGATGAGATTTGGGCTGGGTGCTGTGGCTCACGCCCGTAATCCCAGCACTTTGGGAGGGTGAGGTGGTTGGATCATCTGAGGTTGGGAGTTTGGGACCAGCTTGACCAAAATGGAAAAACCCTGTCTCTATTAAAAACACAAAATTAGCTGGGCATGGTGGTGCATGCCTGTAATCCTAGCTGCTCGGAGAATCGCTTGAACCCAGGAGGCAGAGGTTGTGATGAGCCAAGATTGCACCATTGCACTCCAGCCTGGGGACAGGGTGAGACTCCATCTCAAAAAAAAAAAAAAGGTGAGACTTGGGTGGGGACACAGAGCCAAACCATATCATTAATATAGTGAAATATTTAAGGATAACAAGTAAGAATACCTGCACCTTACTCTCAAACCATTGAGAAATTATAAACTCAAGAAAGGGAAGTGGGAGGAAAGAACGAAAGGAAAGCAGCCTCCATAATCAATAGCTATAAACTATGTCCTATATTTTAAGAGTTAAGATCTCAACTAACAAAGTGATCTTTAATGTCTCACTGGCCTGGACAAATGCAGTAACTCCTTTTTAAACACTGATGTTTTACTTTCGTAGGTAAATTTTGTAACCCTTTTATATATCTGATGTTTTACTAGATAGAGACTGTAACCTTTTTCAAATACATATTATCACTATATTTAAATAGCCTTTCTCAGCTAGGCGTGATGGCTCATGCCTATAATCCTAGCACTTTGGGAAGCTGAGGCAGGTGAACAACTAAGGTCAGGAGTTGGAGACCAGCCTGGCCAACATGGGGAAACCCCATTTCTACTAAAAATACAAAAAATTAGCTGGGCATGGTGACACGCTCCCGTAGTCCCAGCTACTTGGGAGGCTGAGGCAGGAGAATTGCTTGAACCCAGGAGACGGAGGTTGCAGTGAGCAGAGATCATGCCACTGCACTCCAGCCTGGGTGACAGAGCAAGAGTCCATCTTAAAAAAATTAAATTAAAAAATATATAGCCTTTTTCCAGTTTCTGAACATATGACTCCAAAGTCTGTATTTCCCTCTTGGCTGAATGTCCTTGGGTCTCATCTTCCCCAATGCAATGTCAGCAAGAAATCAAGGTGATTATTTGAAGTGGCTTTAGATTGTACTCCTACCAAAAGAAAACTTGTCGATGAATTTAGGTTACTGTGGGATAGTGGTCCTCAAGCCCTGACAGGCAAACTCTTCCCTCCTTTCCCAACGTAGTTCTTATATAAACAGCAAGACTATGTTTTAAATTTTTTAATTGGTAATCATTTTATTTTTTTCCAATCATGGTGGCTATTTCAGAAAGTAGAGCTGAGTTTCAAGATGGTAAGGAGGACGTCATTACTTTTTATTTTTTAATCTTCTGCAACATGACTATTTTGTCTGTGAATCTGAATTTCCTTTAAAGTTGTGGGTGTGGGTTCGTGGGAGGGTGTGGAAGGGTTATGTTTTTAAGACAATATTCAATCTTAGAATCCTGGAGAGAATAAATAGGATGATATCAAGAGCCAGATGGAACACAAATTGACACCTTTCTGGGAAGTCATTTGTAACAGGAGTCATAAATATTCACAGCCTTTGGCCGACTAATTTCCCTCGAAGGAATCCTTCTTAAAGTCATAATTTAAAATACAGACAAAGATTCACGCAAAAAAGTTCATTGGCACATTATAAATGCAAAGGTAGAAGAAATAACCTAATGTTCAACCTTAGAGGAATAGTTAATTTACTGTAAGTGCAGTCACACAGATAGGAAACTGTACATTCTTTAATATTATTCTGAAACATTTGATCACAAACAAAAATGCTTGATGTAAGTGAAATAAATATAAGTGATTTTAAGAGCAATGCAACTAAAGCTGTTGAATTGCTTCAGTTTCCAACTGCGTTTCAATTTCTAGTGCTTTATTCCCTCTCTGAAATATGATTTTTTAGCACTTCCCTACCTTAGTTCCGAGGGATTTCCTAACAGAAAACACACCTGTCTGGTCACGGCTAAAGTTCTTTGTTGCCCACTGATTTCTAGTATCCCTACCTTACTGGTGCAGAAAACAAACAAACAAAAATGTAAATGATCCTTAATAAATGCTTTAAGAAAAAAATTGCCATCATTATCACCCTCAAATAACCATTTAGAAATCTTCCAATGGGCACATATCAAATCTTCAAAGGACATTATTTATTTAACATAATTTGTTTCCCCTGCAGACTCTCCTGCAGGAAAGTGGTAGCATTAACCCATTCAGAACATGAACATTACATGGTTATAAGGAAGCAAATACATTCATGTTGTTTGTTAGAGCAACGTTCTATTTAGTACATCCACAAAGACATCTGTTTTGTTTCGGCAGGAATTGGGATGAAAGTGACTTTTTAGTGGATGAATTCTGCAAGTTCAATTTGAAATTGAAAGTTATTTTGCTCGTAATAATCACAAGGTATTAACAACCACACCATATGAAAAAGGCAAACGTGGGCAAAGACTGCAGGAGTCCTACTATGTGATAGAAAACTAAAAGGTATGATAGCATTAACAAAACACACTCACACAAACCTTCCATTTCCTTTTATAGTAAAGCCATTTGCAGTTTACCTAATTTTGTCATTCTAATAAACCTCATTATAAGCTGATCCTACTCTAAAAATATCGTACATTCCCCCACCCCAACACATTTGCATTTAGTCGTTTGGAACAAAATACACATTATTCTATAGAAACAATGGTTTTCCAGTCAGCCTCACAAGAGATGATTTGGTTCACATTGTATCTAAAATATGTTTGCAATGAAAATATGCAATTATTGAAAAATATTACTGCTGCATAAAAGACATTATTTTGATTACATTGTGGGCAATTCAAGGAAACTAACTGTGATTTAGTGTCCTTTTTAGAAAAATTATATCACAAATTCTAATCAGGAACACTGGAAACAAGCATCCTGTTTTTCTCACCAAACTCAAACCTCAGTTTGAGATACTTCCTCATGTCCTGCCTCAGATTCTCTGCTTTTGCTGCTGCTGCGAAAGTCTCCACACCTGGCAGCCATCACCAATAGACGCAAACCAGGCTTTTAAATTCAGACACTGCCTAAACAATAAACCTCCAATTGTTTCAAAATACAGATAAACCAAAAGCTTAAATATATGTTTTTGGGCTGGGTGCGGTGGTTCAGACCTGTAATTCCAGCACTTCCAGAGGCCAAGGCGAGTGGATCACCTGAGCTCAGGAGTTCAAGACCAGCCTGGCCAACATGGTGAAGCACCGTCTCTCCTAAAAATACAAAATGAGGTGGGTGTGGTGTCGCACACCTGTAGTCCCAGCTGCTCCGGATGCTCAGGCAGGAAAATTGCTTGAACCCAGGAGGCAGAAGTTGCAGTGAGAAATCCTGCCACTGCACTCCAGCCTGGGCAACAGAACGAGAAAAATAAAAAATAAAAATAAATAAATAAATAAATAAATACATATGTTCTTGCTTTTACACTATAGTACACGATTAAAGTTTATTATGGGGATCTCAATGTCCTCAAAGATTCAACATTATCAGATTCAATGGATCAAACATCAAACATGCAGCAATCTGACCAAGCACAGTTTATTCAATATGCAAATGTTAGACAGAAGCCAACTTAAGCAGACATGCTGTAATGGTAAAGTATAATTTTCAAAAAGTTAAACACAAAACTGAGAGAAATATACAACAAACACATATCTAAGATTTTTTTCATTCATGAATCAAAGAATGAATCATATGGTAAGGCTGGTTCAAAAGGAGAATTTGAGAAACGGAGATTTTATACAGGCAGTCAAAGGACTGGTAAAATGAATTTGCCTGCTTAGTGAACACAAGACTAGTTAATATCCTATGGAGCATTAACCCCTTGGGTTATATTTTTACTGGACAGAAATCTATAAGTTAACGTGTAGTTTCAATGTCTGGTGTCTAATCAAATACAGTAGTAAACAGCAAAGTCAATCAAAGGCACATGCCCCAACATATAAATAATCATTAGGTGAACATGTTAAGCAATGATATTGAAAGAACATGTACCAATGTTGCTTTATTTCAGGTTTTGGGTGATTTTAGTAATTTTTTAAAATGTGTCCATAAGGGAAGGTACAAAGATAATTCATAAGCTATTATTTACTTTGGTGAATTAATGTGACCTTTAACTCAGTTCAAAAACTGATTTTACCACACCATGTGCCTGGGCACTAACTCAGCTCACAAGAAACATATATGCAAATCAGACAAAAGCAATTCATTTGCATTAAAACTATAATTTACAAGTAGATTATAGACTCACATCCTCTGGCTGGTACATTTTTTCCCTCAAGGAAAGCAGTTAATTCGGTCAACTTATCATGGCAACATTTCTTGATGAACAGTGGCGAAATGAAGAACAAAACTGGCTCCAATGCAGTGGATGTGTGCCCATCTTCCCCTTTCTTCAAAATTAAGAAAAAAAAGAGACTCACTCCTTTATCCAAAAGCAGAAAAAAATAGGTGTGGCCACAAAAAGCATAGGTTCTTGGTTGGGATTTGGGGAAGATGATGGAGAAGGGGTGCACATGCATTTACTCCTTGCTATTTGATGGGCTTTACCAAGGAAAACTCATTGTCTTGGACAATTTGGAGAACTTCTGTAGATTCCAATGTGATTTCTAAAAGTAAACTGCTGCCTCCTGGTGGCTCAGACTCTGCTTCTAGCCTGGACAGCCGACAACCGAAGGTGCATCTCCAAAGCCTACCATTACTGTGTGCAGTCTCCCAGGAGCCTCCCTGCATATATCACATGTCCACACACCTTCCCTACCCTCTCTGTCACCCCATCCCACTGCCCTGCCCCTCCACTTCTCAACACCTCCTCCCTCCACTGCTCTGAGCACTTTCTCTCCTCATGTTGATGGAGTAGGGTAGCTTGGAGGAAGAAGAAGCTAGAATGGTGGGGGCTGCCAAGAAACTTAGGATACTTAGAGTGTATTTTAAGGCCAGAATCCTGTATTCAGAAATATACTTTCATGTGCTCCTTTGGCTTCATTTAGCTGCTGTCAGCAATCGTAAAATCATTTAACAACTCAAAGATTATGACATCAGGCCATCTCCAAAATGTCTGCCTTTGAAAATGGGCAACCAGGGGAAGATTTTGATCCAGGGCACCTCCTCCTCCAAGCAGCTGCCACACTGGATCTCTGACTTTGCCTATGTCCCATCATATCTAATTCCTCTTTCCCCTTTTATTTAACTCATTCTTTCTTGGTCTATACTTTTATAAAAGGTTAGCGTGTCTACATTCTTGTTCTTGGTTCTGGCACAAGAGTCTGACTGGCAGGTGCTTTTGTACAGACTGCAGGTAATGCATTTCTTCTCTGAACACACAGTCTCCCTAGGTTGTGTCACCTCCTTAAAACTAGCTGGGCACCAGCACCTTCTGGAAAGTTTTGTGTCTCCTCAGGAGTATGGCCACTCTGATCTGAAGCCTGCTTCTTTGGTTCCTTATCCCTGCCTCAACCACACTGACTTTAAGGCTCTGGATTATAAATAAACCTTATTTCAGCTTTAGGGCCTTTGCAAGAGGTGTTCCCTATGCCTGGACCACTCTGCTTAAAGATGTATGCAGAAACTATCACTCAGATTTTTAGTTCAAATCTTTCCTTTACAGATGAGTGGTGGATGAGCAAGCGAAGCTTCATCTGTATTTACAGCCGCTCCCCATCCTCACATTACTGCCTGAGCTCCCCCTCCTGCCAGATCAGCGGTGGCATTAGATTCTCATAGGAGTGCAACCCTATTGTGAATTGCACATGTGAGGGATCCAGGTTGCATGTTCTTTATGAGAATTTAATGCCTGATGATCTGTCACTGTCTCCAATCACCCCTAGATGGGACTGTCTAGTTGCAGGAAAACAAGCTCAGAGCTTCCACTGATTCTACATTATGGTGCGTTGTATAATTATTTCATTATATATTACAAGGTAATGATAATAGAAACAAAATGCACAATAAATGTAATGCACTTGAATCAACCTGAAACCATCCCCTTGGCCCCCACTGGTCTGTAGAAAAACTGTCTTTCATAAAACAGTCACTGCTGCCAAAATGTTTAGGGACTGGTGCACTGCTGTATCTCCTGGGCTGAGAACAGTGCCTAACAGATTCTATTAATTATCTGTTGCTGTGTACAAAAGTATCCAAAAGTTAGAGCTTAACACAACATTTATTATATCACAGTTTTCATAGGTTCCAGCTTAGGGTCTCTCATGACATTGCAGCCAATATGTCATCTGATGGCTTGATTGGGGCTGGAGGATCCACTTTCAGGATGACTCACTCACAGGGCTTTGGCAGAAAGCCTCAACAATCATGTGGCCACTGGCAAGAGGGCTCAGTTGCTCAGTAGCCTTTCTAAAGTGCTACTTGGGTATCCTCAGGACAGGGCAGGGGTTTCCCTCATAGCAAATAACTTAAGAGAGAGCAAGACAGAAGCTGCAATGTCTTCTACAGCGCAGCCTAGAAAGTAACATTCTCCCATTTCCACAATATCCTGTTTGATATGGTTTGACTGTGTCCCCACCCAAATTTCATCTTGAATTGTAGCTCCCGTAATTCCCACGTGTTGTGGGAGGGATCCGGTGGGAGATAACTGAATCATGAGGGCAGTTTCCCTCATACTGTTCCTGTGGTAGTGAATAAGTCTCACGAGATCTGATTGTTTTATAAGGGGAAACCCCCTTCGCCTAGATCTCATTCTCTCTCGTCTGCTGCCATATAAGACATGCCTTTTGCCTTCCACCATGATTGCAAGGCTTTCCCAGCCATGTGGAATTGTGAGTCCACTAAACCTCTTTTTCTTTATAAATTACCCAGTCTCAGGTATGTCTTTATCAGCAGTGTGAGAACAGACTAATATACTGTTACATGAGGTAGCCCTATGTATTGTGGAAGGAAACTACACATGGGAATAAATACCATCGTCAAGGCAGGCTGCCACACACACTTATAATGGTTGTTCAATAAGCTAATGAATTGCGTCATTGAGCTAATGAATTTTATAATTCAACTTGTAGTGAGCCATCTTATTTCCAAATGTTTGAGAAAACATCTCTTACTTTCCCAACTCTACCTTCAGCTGTGGTACAAAGTATATCTTATTTCATTTTTCAAATAGGATGTGAGAAACAGCAACCCAGGAATGATATTGTCTTAGTTCAATTTGTGCTGCTATAACAGCATAACACTGACTGGGTAATTTATAATGAATGGAAATTTGCTGCTTAGTTCTGGAGGCTGGGAAGTCCAAGCTCAAGGGGTTGGCATCCTGCAAGAGCCTTCTTGCTGTGTCATCCTATGGTGGAAGGGCGAAGAGAAGGCAACAGAGAAAGAAAGAGATGGAGAGAAAGATGGGCCTGGACTAAACAAGTCCCTTTATAAGGAACCTACACCCAGAATAACGAATTCACTCAAATGATAATGGCATTGATCTGTTCATGAAGAGTGTCCTTCCATGACCCAAATACCTCCCATTAGGCCCCACCTCCCCAAACCACCACACTGGGGATCAAGTTTCCAACATATGAACTTTAGGGGACACATGGAAACTATAGAAGATATGGAGACTATATTTTTATTCACATTTGATATAAGGACAACTGGGCAAAATATTTTAAATTATTAGGTTGGTACAAAAGTAATTGCAGTTTTTTCCATTAAAAGTAAAGGCAAAGACCGAAATTATTTTTGCACCAACCTAATAGCAGCTTTTCAGAAAACCTGATCATTGTGGTTGCTCTATATAGGTAATTCTACTAATAGGAATATTCAGTTCTTTCCATCTGTGTAGGACTTCCTAGTTTGCAAGGTGTCTTTCCATATAACTTCATTTGAACTCATAACAGCTCTGAAAAGAAGACAGGATAGATTTCATGACAACTCTAGAGCTAAGGACATCTGACCAGGTCCCAATTTCAATGAGAGACAGAAGCAGGAGTAGAACTTTGGCTTTCTGATTTCTAGTATCAGGAAAGACTTCAGGAAGGAACTGTGCATAAAGTAGGCTTAGCTACGCAGCAGAAAAGACAACCCCAGTATCTCAATGGCTTAAAATAACAGGCATTTGTTTCTTGCTCATATAAGTCCAATGCAGGTGGGTTGATTTTCCAAGGCAACTGCCCTTCATACATCAACTGTGTAATACATCTCTTTCCTCTTGTAGCTGCCCTTTGCTCCTTGGTTACACACAGGGAACAGAGTTTTGCAGTGAAAATAAAATGCTTTGACCTAGGAATGATATGAATCCTTCTCCTCATAGCTCACAGGCCAGCACTAGTCACATGGCCCTGCCTGATTGCAAAAGGAAAAGGTATTTGTAAGTTTCCTGAGTTCCCAAGGCATGGATGAGCACTAAAGCTCTCTCCTACATTAAATAAATTGGATGTGAAGAAGTAGGAGAAGGTCTCTTGAGGGTACTTATGAAAACAACGTAAAGAAACATACACAGAACACCTAATCTTTTTGAAAGCTCGGTGCTGGGGTCTCTCTCAATAGATTTTTATTATTTTATCCCGACAAAAACCTGGTAAGGTAGACATTATCCCCTTTTTTATAGTTTTGGTCATTGCACTTCATGGAGGTATTTAACCTGTCCCAGAGTTCACTTTAAGAAGTGGAGGGAATTCTGATTCTCTTGTTCTTCCTTTTCTCCATCTCTCAATTTCATACAATGATCTTTTCTTCCATCCCATAAGAAATTTAATTTTATAAAAGGAGCTTCTAGGGAGGGATAAACAAAGGCTGACAATGTTTTATTTTTTAAAGCTGGGTGGTGAGCACACAGATGTTTGTGTTCTTTTTATGCCTAAGTATTTCAAAACACAATCTTTTCAAAAGGGGGTTGATTGATAGAATCTGAGAACCAGTGACAAATTCTTCCTAAAAAGAGAAGCATTTTTTATGAATAGTGGCAGCCAGAGAGTAGGACATACAGTATTTGTAATATTTATTGAGCCCATACTATGTCCTAGTTTGAGGTATGTTTGTTTGTTCCTTGAGACAGGATCTCACTCTGTCATCCAGTCTTGAATGCAGTGGTGCAGTCTTGGCTTACTGTAGCCTCGACCGCCAGGGCTCAAGCCATTCTCCTACCTCAGCCTCCAGAGTAGCTGGGACTACAGGTGCGCACCACCACACCCGGGTAATTTTTAAATTTTGTGTAAAGATAGGGTCTCACTATGTTGCTCAGGCTGGTCTCAAATTCCTGCCCTCACGTGATGCTCCTGCCTCAGCCTCCCAAAGTACTGGGATTATAGGCATGAGCCACTGTGCCTGGCCAGATAGTTTTAAATAATTTCTTTGCATATTTTATTTCATCCTCCCAACAACCCTATGAGGTAGATACTATTATTATCCCCATGTTCAAATGAGATAAGAAAACTGAAACAAGTAAGATTAAGTAATTTACCTAAATCACACATTTATTAAGGGAAAAACTGGACTGGAATCAAGCATGCGGGTTTCAGAATACCTGCATATAACTACTATCCTGGAAAACTTCCCCGAAGAGGTGAACGTTGAACCAAATATGCAGAGGTGGATGAAAATCTTTTGTGCTTCTCCAGCAAAATGCCTGGTACATTCCCTAGACATTTAAGACCAGTTAAACAGGGAATTTAAAATAGCTTTCCCGTGACAGAGACAGACAAAGGGCTGGTATTGTTGGCAGGAAATTCAAAGAAATATTAAATGCAAGGGCTGACTCCCTTGGACCGGATGAAGGGGAAGAGCAGGTGATAATAGAGGGTTCTGTCGATCGTGGAAACTTCCTTGGCAAGGAAGGTGGAGCTGGGGAGGGGTTTAAAAATTCCTGAAGGTCAAGGGATCTGGCCCAGCTGGGTTTTTCCCCTGCTTGGATAGGGGCGCTATAAAAGCGCAGTTTGGGATTACTAGTGTCTCTACTACTCACCAAATTAAGTTACTCCGAAAGTGATCTTCTCATCGCCATCCCAATTCCAACACACACCCATTGACAAACTTGGGTTCGGCTGTGCGGCCCAAGGAATTCCCAGGCGGAACACCCTAGCTAGAAGGAAATCCGTAAGGCAGGGCGGGGGGCGCCCCACACGACCCGCGCCACAGTCTGCCTGGAGGACCGCCGCCAGGGGGCGCTCTCGCCCAAGTCGGCCGCTCTGTCTCCTCTCCGCGCGCTCCCCGCCCCTCGCTCCCCACAGCCAGCAGAGAAGGCGGAAGCAGTGGCGTCCGCAGCTGGGGCTTGGCCTGCAGGCGGCCGGCGGAGGTGGCAACCTCACCCTTTGGACCCAGAGTTTGACGTCGGAGCAGTCTCATCTCGGAGCGCAGTGTCTGTGTCCGTCCTCTACCAGCGTCTTGGCTGAGCAGAGTCCTACGGCTGGGGAGAGCCCTGCCCGCCTGGTTCGGCCGCCCTGCGCACTTGAGCGGTGAGTCTCCTTCAGGCGCCTCCTCCCGGCGGCTGCGGCCTCGCGTCCCACCCGTCAGGGACGTCGCCCCCCGCCCCTTCGCTCTCGGCAGGTCGGGGACGCAGTCCGTGTCCCCTCGCCTCCCACCGGTCGGGGACGCCGCCCCTGTCCCCTCGCCTCCTACAGGTCCGGGACTCCGCCCCTGTCCCCTCGCTTCCCACAGGTCGGGAAGCCGCCCCTTGTCCCCTCGCTTCCCACAGGTCGGGGACACCGTTCCCAGTCCCCTCACCTCTACTCCCCAGGCCTCTTCCCCCTCGCTCACTTCACCCACTAAAAAACCCCGCGTCGCCTTCCTCAGCCTCGCTCCGCTCACTCCCTTTTTTCCCTTTCCCAGAAAAGGAAATTGCCTCCTGGAGTTTTCCGTCCCTTGGAGCAAACACCTGCCTACATTTAAAAAAGGAAAAATCCTTTACATTCCTGGCGACTCCCTCTGTCACTGTCATGGGAAAGCTATTTTTGGATTCCCTATTGAGCTCGATAGAAGTCTCAGGCAGCAAGTTTAAAAAAAAAAAAAAAAAAGGCTCAGATGACACGAATGTTTCCTCCCCCGCCCCTACACTTGGTAGTTCAAGCGATTGTTCCAGACGCGGGGTTGATAAAGCTGTTCCTAGTATTTGGCCTTAGGGGAACTCCAGCTGAGTTAGGACTGTCTTGAATGTGAACAGAAACCACCTAAAGTATTAGCAGCTTCTCTGTATAATATTTGATTGTTTCTTTCTCTGAGAGCAGATTACTGTTACTCAAAGTCTTGTTACATGGGTTCCATATAGAAAGGAGAAAAACTGGTAAAGAAATTCTGTGTTGGCCTTGTGAACTAGGCCGCTATCATTTCATTCATTCGCTTTTGGTTACTAGAGAAGGGTGGGGACTTTTCTCATTTTGAAGTTGAAGGTATGGTTAAGAACAATGTGGCCTCTCTTGTGACTCTAGGAAGGATTCGGGCATGTGGTGGGTACAGGATCACATCAGAGTTTCAACCTTCATGCGCCACAATATTTCAGAATTGTAACATGAGGTCTTCTCTGCGATAAATTGGGATATGTGATGCTGATAAACTTCGGGCCACGTAGATTTGGAGAGAAGTTCAAATCCTTGCCTCCTGGGGCAGAATAAATAGTGCCCAGGAAGGGAATGCCCCTTGAATTTGGATTCAAAGTTAAGGCACAACAGTTGAATATTTTGCAGCATCTCTTGACCATTGGAGCACATTTGCAGGTCTTCACACTTGAGAAATAAATTTTAAGAAAATGATAAATAGTTTCTGTTTCTAAAGCTAGTAGCAAATTAAAAGTAATTTCTCATTTTACTTTAATAAGTTATATATTTACTCATGTATGGATTTCAGTTGACTTAAAATTGACTCATTTAAGACATAACTTGTTGATTGTTTAGCTTGGCACGTATCTCCTTTGTGCTATAGCTGGCCTAGAGTTAGAGCCTGAACAACACTATTTTATAAAAAACAAAGTTGTGTTTTAAATAAGTTGTAACGGCTGCCCCATTCTCCTCACAATGACTGCTAGCCTTGGCGTCTGTAAGTAAAATTGCTT
>CAUYLG010056298.1:0-23983 GCA_963573385.1 Cacajao melanocephalus | reverse complement strand
CTGTATCCAGGAAACCCATCTCACATGCAAGGACACACATAGGCTCAAAATAAAGGGGTGGAGGAAGAATTACCAAGCAAACGGAGAGAGAAAAAAAAGCAGGAGTTGCAATCCCAGTCTCCGATAAAATAGACTTTAAATCGACAAAGATCAAAAGAGACAAAGAAGTGCATTACATAATTGTAAAAGGATCAATGCAACAAGAAGAGATAATGATCCTAAATATATATGCACCCAATACAGGAGCACCCAGATACATAAAGCAAGGTCTTAACGACCTACAAAGAGACTTAGACTCCCACACAATAATATTGGGAGACTTTAACACTCCATTGTCAATATTAGACAGATCAACAAGACAGGAAATTAACAAGGATATCCAGGACTTGAACTCAGATCTGGACCAAGCAAACCCAATAGACATCTACAGAACTCTCCACCCTAAATCCACAGAATATACGTTCTCAGCACCACATCACACCTACTCTAAAATTGACCACATAATTGGAAGTAAATCACTCCTCAGCAAATGCAAAAGAATGGAAATCATAACAGTCTTTCAGACCACAGTGCAACAAAATTAGAACTCAAGATTAAGAAACTCACTCAGAACCGCACAACTTCATGGAAATTGAACAACTGGCTCCTAAATGTTGACTGGATAAACAATGAAATGAAGGCAGAAATAAAGATGTTCTTCGAAACCAATGAGAATGAACACACAAAGTACCAGAATCTTTGAGACACATTTAAAGCAGTGTCTAGAGGAAAATTTATAGCAATAAATGCCCACATGAAAAGCATCTAAAATTTTAGAAAGATCTAAAATTGACACCCTATCATCAAAATGGAAAGAGCTAGAGGATCAAGATCAAAAAACTCGAAAGCTAGCAGAAGACAAGAAATAACTAAGATCAGAGCAGAACTGAAGGAGAAAGAGATACAAAAAACCCTTCAAAAAAAGATCAATAAATCTCGGAGCTGGTTGTTTGAAAAGATCAATAGAATAGACCACTAGCCAGATTAATAAAAAAGAAAAGAGAGAAGAATCAAATAGATGCAATAAAAAACGACAAAGGGGATATCATCACAGATTCCACAGAAATACAAACTACCATCAGAGATTACTACAAACAACTCTATGCACATAACCCAGTAAACCTGGAAGAAACAGATAAATTCCTGGACACTTGCACTCTCCCAATGCCTAAACCAGGAAGAAGTTGAAACTCTGAATAGACCAATAAAATGGGCTGAAGTTGAGGCAGCAATTAATAGACTACCAACCAAACAAAGCCCAGGTCCAGAGGGGTTCACAGCCGAACTCTACCAGAGGAACATAGAGGAGCTAGTAACATTTCTTCCGAAGCTATTCCAAACAAGACAAAAAGAAGGAATCCTTCCCAAATCATTTTATGAGACCAACATCATCCTGATACCAAACCCAGCAGAGACTCAACAACAACAACAAAAACTTCAGGCCAACATCCATGATGAACATAGATGCAAAAATCTTCAATAAAATACTGGCAAACTGATTGCAACAGCACATCAAAAAGCTTATCCATCACGATCTAATAGGCTTCATTCTGGGGATGCAAGGCTGATTCAACACATGCAAGTCTATAAACATAATCCACCACATAAACAGAACCAAAGACAAAAACCACATGATTATCTCAATAGATGCAGAGAAGGCCTTCAACAAAATTCGACAGCCCTTAATGCTAAAAACTCTCAATAAACTAGTATTGAAGGAACATATCTCAAAATAATAAAAGTTATTTACAACAAACCCACAGCCAATATCATACTGAATGTGCAAAAACTGGAAGGATTCCCTTTGAAATCTGGCACTAGAAAAGGATGCCCTCTCTCACCACTCCTATTCAATATAGTATTGGAAGTTCTAGCCAGAGCAATCAGGAAAGAAAAGAAATAAAGGGTATTCAATTAGGAAAGGAGGAAGTCAATTTGTCTCTATTTGCAGACGACATGATTGTATATTTAGAAGACTCCATGGTCTCAGCCCAAAATCTCCGGAAACTGATAAGCAACTTCAGCAAAGTCTCAGGATACAAAATCAATGTGCACAATTGCAAGCATTCCTATACATCAATAACAGACTAAAAGAGAGCCAAATCATGAGCAAACTCCCATTCACAATTGCTACTAAGATAATAAAATACCTAGGAATACAACTAGCAAAGTATGTAAGGGAGCTCTTCAAGGAGAACTATGAACTGCTGCTCAAGAAAATAACAGAGGACACAAACAGTTGTAAAAACATTCCATGCTCATGGTTACAAAGAATCAATATTGTGAAAATAGCCATACTGCCCAAAGTAATTTACAGATTCAAAGCTATCCCCATCAGGCTACCAATGACCCTCTTCACAGAACTGGAAAAAACCACCTTAAACTTAATATGGAACCATAGGAAAGCCCGCATAGCCAAGACAATCCTAAGCTAGAGACATCACACTACCTGACTTTAAACTATACTACAAGATTACAGTAATCAAAACAGCATCTTACTGGTAGAAAAACAGAGATATAGACCAATGGAACAGAACAGAGGCCTCAGAGGCAACAACACACATCTACAACCATCTGATCATTGACAAACCTGACAAAAACAAGCAATGGGGAAAAGATTCCCTTTTTAATAAAGGGTGTTGGGAAAACTGGCTAGCCATATGCACAAAGCAGAAACTGGACCCCTTTCTAACACCTTACACTAAAATTAACTCCAGATGGATTAAAGACTTAAACATAAGGCCTAACACCATAAAAACCCTAGAAGAGAACCTAGGCAAAATCATTCAGGACATAGGCATAGGCAAGGACTTCATGACTAAAACACCAAAAGCATTGGCAACAAAAGCCAAAATAGGCAAATGGGACCTAATTACACTCCAGAGCTTCTGTACAGCAAAAGAAACAATCATTAGAGTGAACTGGCAACCAATAGAATGGGAAATTTTTTTTACAATCTACCCATCTGACAAAGGGCTAATATCCAAAATCTATGAAGAACTAAAACAGATTTACAAGAAAAAAACAAACAAACCCATTCAAAGTGGACATGAATAGACATTTTTCAAAAGAAGACGTATATGAGGCCAACAAACATGTGAAAAAATGTTCATCATCATTGGTCATTAGAGAAATGCAAATCAAAACCACATTGATATATGATCCCATGCCAGTTTGAATGGGATCATTAAAAAATCTGGAAACAACAGATGCTGGAGAGAATGTGGAGAAATAGGAAAACTTTTAAACTGTTGGTGGGAGTGTAAATTAGTTACATCATTGTGGAAGACAGTGTGTTGCATCCTCAAGGACCTAGAAATAGAAATTACATTTGACTCTGCAATCCCTTTACTGGGTATATATCCAAAGGATTATAAATCTTTCTATTATAAAGACACATGCACAGGCATATTCATCGCGGCACTGTTTACAACAGCAAAGACCTGGAACCAACCCAAATGCCCATCAATGTAGACTGGACAAAGAAAATATGGCACATATACACCTTGGAATACTATGCAACCATAAAAAATGATGAGTTTGTGTCCTTTGTAGGGACATAGACGAATCTGGAAACCATCATTATCAGCAAACTGTCACAAGAACAGAAAATCAAACACTACATGTTCTCACTCATAGGAAGGTGTTGAACAGTGAGAACACATGGACACAGGGAGGGGAGCATCACACACTGGGGTCTGTTGTGAGGGACTAGGGGAGGGACAGTGGGAGGTAGGAAGGTTGGGGAGGGATAACATGAGGAGAAATGCCAGGTATAGGTGACAGAGAGATGGAGGCAGCACACCACATTGCCATGTATGTTCCTATGCAACAATCCTGCATGATCTGCATGTGTACCCCAGTACCTAAAGTACAATAAAAAATGTACATATATATATGTATAATACAAACAAACAGGAAAACACTACAAATGATAAATCAAACAAAAAGCTGCTTCTTTGAAAAGATAAATAAAATTGATAGATCATTAGCAAGATTAACCAAGAAAAGAAGAAAGAAATTCCAAATAACCTCATTAGGAAATAAAAAAGGAGATATTACAATTGATACCATTGAAATATAAAAGATCATTCAAGGCTACTATGAACACCTTTATGTAGATAAACTAGAAAACCTAGAAGAGATGGATAACTTACTGGAAATATACAACCTTCCTAGCTTAAATCAGGAAGAATTAGATAGCCTGAACAGACCAGTGACAAGTAGCAAGATTAAAATTGTAATTTAAAGATTACTAACAAAAAATCATCCAGGACGAGAAGGATTAACAGCAAAATTTTACAAGACATCCAAAGAAGAATTGGTACCAATCCTTTTGACACTATTCCACAAGATAGAGAAAGAAGGAACCCTCCATAATTATTCATTCTATGAAGCCAGCATCACCCTAACACCAAAACCAGGAAAGGACATAACCAAAAAAGAAAACTACAGGTTGATATCATTGATGAATGTAGATGCTAAAATTCATAACAAAATATTAGCTAACCGAATCTGACAACGCATCAAAAATATAATCCACAATGATTAAGTGGGTTTCATACCAGGGATGCAGTGATGGTTTAACATACAGGAGTCAATAAATGTGATACACCGCATAAACAGAATTAAAAACAAAAATTATATGATCATCTCAATAGATGAAGAAAAAGCATTCGACAATATCCAGCATCGCTGTGTGATTAAAACTCTCAGCAAAATCAG
Organism: Cacajao melanocephalus; assembly: GCA_963573385.1. NCBI lineage: Eukaryota > Metazoa > Chordata > Mammalia > Primates > Pitheciidae > Cacajao > Cacajao melanocephalus. The sequence continues at coordinate 19,219 of CAUYLG010056298.1, read as the reverse complement.
CAAACAAGGGACACACATTTATGTAATAAAAACAATGTATGACAAAACCATATTCAACATAATACTGAATGGGGAAAAGTTGAAAGCATTCCCTCTGAGAACTGGAACAAGACAAGAATGTCCACTCTAACCACTCCTCTTCCACACAGTACTGGAAGTCCTAGTCAGAGCAATCAGAAAAGAGAGAGAAATAAAGGGCATCCAAACTGTCAAAGAGGAAGTTAAGCTGTCACTATTTGCTGATGATATGATCATTTACTTTGAAAACCCTAAGGACTCCTCCATAAAGATCCTAGAACTGATATGAGAATTCAGCAATGTTTCTGACTACAAGAGAAATGTACACAAATCAGTAGCTCTTCTATACATGAACAGTGACTGAGCAGAGAATCAAATCAATAACCTCTTTATAATAGATGCACAAAAAATATTTAGGAATATACCTAACAATGGGGTCAAAATACCTCTGCAAGAAAAACCGCAAAACACTGCTGAAAGAAATCATAGATGACACAAACAAGTGGAAACACATTCCGTGCTCATGGATGGGTAGAATCAATATTGTGAAAATGACCATTCTGCCAAAAGCAATCTATAAATTCAATGTAATTCTCATCAGGATACCACCATCATTCTTCATAGACTTAAAAAAAAAAATCTAAAACCCATATGGAACTAAAAAAGAACCTGTATAGCCAAAGCAAGACTTAGCAAAAAGAACAAATCTGGAGGCATAACACAACCTGAATGCAAGATATACTATAAGTCCATAGTCACCAAAACAGTGTGGTACTGGTATAAAAATAGGCACATAGACCAATGGAACAGAATAGAGAACCAGAAATAAACTCAAATACTTAATAGCCAACTGATCTTCGACAAAGCAAACAAAAACATAAAGTGGGGAAAGGACACTCTTTTCAACAAGTGGTGCTGGTATAATTGGCAAGCCACCTGTAGGAGAATGAAACTGTATGCTCATTTCTAATCTTATACAAAAATCAATTCAAGATGGATTAAGGACTTAAACATAAGACCTGAAACTTTAAAAATTCTAGAAGACAACGTTGGAAAAGCCCTTTTAGACACTGGCTTAGACAAGGATTTCATGACCGAGATCTCAAAAGCAAATACAATAAAAACAAAGATAAATAGCTGGGACCTAATTAAACTAAAGAGCTTTTGCATGGCAAAAGGAACAGTCAGCAGGTTAAACAGAGAACCCACAGAGTGGGGGAAAATCTTCACAATCTATACATCCGACAAACTACTTTTATCCATAATGGACAACGAACTTAAACAAATCAGTGAGAATAAAACCAAACAATTCCATCAAAAAGTTTGCTAAGAACATGAATGGACAATTCTCAAAAGAAGATACGCAAATGGTCAACAAACATATGAAAAAACGCTCAACATCACCATGGTCAGGAAAATGCAAATCAAAACCACAATGTGATACCACCTTACTCCTGCAAGAATGACTATAATAAAAAAATCAATAAAACAGTGGGTGTTGGTGAGGATGCGGTGCACAGGGAACACTTCCACACTGCTGGTGGGAATGTAAACTAGTACAACCATTACGGAAAACAGTGTGGAGATTCCTTAAATAACTGAAAGTAGAAATACCATTTGATCCAGCTTTCCCACTCCTGAGTATCTACCCAGAGGAAAAGAAGCCATTATTCAACAAAGATACTGGCACACCCATGTTTATAGCAGCACAATTCACAATTGTGAAATCATGGAACCAACCCAAATGCCCATCAATCAATGAGTAGATAAGGAAACATATATGTATGTGATGGAATCCTATGCAGCCATAAAAAGGAATGGATTAATAGCATTTGCAGTGACCTGGGTGAGACTGGAGACTATTATTCTAAGTGATGTAACTCAGGAATGGAAAACCAAACATTATATGTTCTCACCGATATGTGGGAGCTAAGCTGTGAGGATGCAAAGGCACAAGAATGATACAATGGACTTTGGGGACTTGAGGGGAAGAGTGAGAGCAAGGAGAGGGATAAAAGACTACCAATATGTTGCAATATATACTGTTGGGGTGAGTGGTGCACCAAAATCTCACAAATCACCACTAAATACCTTACTCATGTAACCAAACACCACCTGTACCCCAATAACTTATGGAAAAATAAAATAACATAAAAGGTTACAGTGAGAATTCTTAGGAATTTTCCCATGTTGCATTGTACTGTTCTTTTTTTCTCTGTTCAAAATCTTATCTTTTCTATATTGACTATGAGTTTTGAAGTTTGTTGGCATAGACACTGTCCCTTTCTTTTGCTAATTATGGGAAAGGAAGATTATTTGTTTAGGTTTATTATGCTATTTTAACATATATTTTTCTCATGTTTATATTTTATACTTCCATATATTGAAGTATATTTTTTACTTCCATATATAGTGCTCAAATTATGTGAAATCTCAAAAAGTACTCCAGCAATTATTGTGGCAAAATTGCACAAAACTGAAGATTTTGAGTTAGAGTCTTGTCTCGGTTACTTTTTAGGTGAGAGAAATTAGGTAAGTTACTTTTCCTCTTTGGATGTGATTCCTCATTAGCAAAACACAAGCGATTGTAGTAACAACAATAACTTCTTCATTGCATGGCTATGCGGGAGCGTGAGAACATACATGAAAATGACAGGTATACAAGAAACATTCAATATTTATAGGTGAATACTTTTAAACGTATCCCTAGAATCGTACTAAAATATTGACGTGTGTTTAAAAGTAGTTAAAATTAAGTTTTAAATGATTTATTAAAAGGTGATTTTAATGTTTATTATAAAAAGAAGATGAACCTATTATATCTATTGAATAAAATGAGATTAAAATTAATCAAAATCTCAGGCTTTGTTTTCACAGAATATTGAAAGCTGTATTATGCTTCATTAGTAAGGGATTTGTTTTCTCTAGCATGTAGACCTGTGAATTTGGAAGCTACTTTTTGTTCTTTATGGAAAATTTCATCTTCTAGATTTAGCTTCTTTTTGTTTGCCTTACCTTCTTAAATAAATAACACAAGGCAGCAGAATTTGTATCAATGTGGAAGTCCGTTGACCTGAAAAGAAAGTCTGTTAGGTATATTTTCTGTAAGAAATAGAAAGTTTGCAGTAGATGGGAGTGAAAATTGACAAAGTTTTGTCCAGTGTTGTATTCCTTGGCTGAAATATTTAAGAAAAAACATTTTATCATTCTGTATGTGAAAGTCTGGGTAGGAGTACCAAGAAATGGTGGGCAGAACGTAGAATGGCTCAAGGGCCAGCCTACCAGCTCTGACCTGATCAAAAGCTGACTTGTTCAGGTTTCTGGTTTACAGCTCCCAAACCAGGAAAATATATCATGCTGTGTTTCATTAGCCTTAATATATAAAAACATTGTTGTTTTACAAATAATAATAAAAATACAATAATAGCTGTCATTTACTGAGCAGCTACCATGGAACTCTGCTGTGAAATTCACATATATTTCCTCATTCAATCCTAGCAACACCACTGCAAGGGGGGATATTACCCCTCACAGTAGTGATGAGGAAAATGATCACAGAGTGATCAAATAAGTTTCTCAGCTCCTAAGTGTCACTTGGCTGTAACTGGCTAGCATGACCGTGTGTCTTAGTTTCTCAGAATATAAAGTTATTGTTTTCAACTCTTCTATACTGCTTCCCAGAAATCTTAATTAACAAAAAGTTATTGTCTGCATTTTATGTTTTAACAGCTTTATTGAGCTGTAACTTTCATATCAAAAGTTTACCCACTAAAGAGTACAATTCAAAGATTTTTAAAAAACATTTACAGAGTTGGACATTCATCATCAAAGTGGGTACATAGTCTTAACCAAAGCAATGAATTCTGCTAGACTAGTTTGCTGGAATTAAATTTCCTCCTGTGCAAATCTGAATAGCCTATTAAGTTATGGAACAAAGCAGAAAATTTAGAACAGGTGATCTAAGCTGGAATCATTTGTAAAGAAGCAACTAGGGGCTTCATACTACCGGTGGCTCCTCTCCTCACTAATCCACACATATCCTTCCACCTTGAATTTGAGTCTGTCTTGTCCAGGCTTCTCTAGGTTTCTGCCCAAGAGCTGCATAAGCCTTCTCCTGCTCTAAGACGCTTAGAAGGAAACAGCTATCATGTTTACTTGCCAATCCTGTAGCAGGGCTCTGAGCTAGCTGGGTGCCTGTAACACAAATCTGAGGATCTATAAGGTCCTTTTGTTAACACAGCAAAGAAATGTGACCTGGATATACTTGTGAAGACAAGTACAGTTGTCAAGTCTGGGCACATAGAGGACACTGTGTGCTCAACATATGGCAGAACTTATCTCATTCAATCCTCACAACAGCCTGATTGTTTAAATACCTTTGTTATATCTAAGGTGAGAAAACTGAGACATGGTGAGGGAACGGGTGTGAATTCCCAGGTCTGTCTGACACTACCAGCAGCACTCTTAATCAGTTCAATGTGGTGCAAAAATTGAGTCTTCCCTGTATTATATATATATTCTGTTTTTGTTCTATTGTCTAATATAGAGAAAGTGGGCACATTTTGTATTACAATATTGCCACAAAATATGAATACATCAATTTTAGAATATCTTATGCTAATTTAACAAAAATAAATGTTTTAACACAGTTTATAATACAATGATTCCATGAGGTAGATATGCAATTGACAAAAAAGGACTAGGTAAGGCTTGGCTTTCCTGGAATATTTAAACCTAATTTATTATCTAATTATATTAGTCAAATTAAGCATCTACATATTTCAATAAAATGTATTTAATGATCTTTGTGGAAATTATAAAACCTTTAGTAACTGCTTTATGCATTTAATTTTTATTTAATTGAAATCACTATGCAACTAAATGTCTTTTCTACGAAGTTAAATAACTTTTCTAGTTATAGAATATGACGCTTTTTCATAAAAATTTATACAGAGTTTCTCTCTTCCTTCCTTCGTTTCTTTCTTTCTTTCTTTCTTTCTTTCTTTCTTTCTTTCTTTCTTTCTTTCTTTCTTTCTTCTTTCTGTCTTTCCTTCTTTTTGACAGAGTCTTGCTCTGTCACCCAGGCTGGAACACAGCGGTGCAATCTTGGCTCACTGCAACCTCCGCCTCCCAGGTTCAAGCAATTCTCCTGCCTCAGCCTCCTGAGTATCTGGGATTACAGGCATGTGCCACCATGCCCGGCTTATTTTTGTATTTTTAATATAGACGGGTTTCACCATGTTGGTCAGGCTGGTCTCAAATTGCTGACCTTGTGATCTGCTCTCCGTGGCCTCCCAAAGTGCTGGGATTACAGGCGTGAGCCAACACGCCCACCAAAAATGTATACAGAGTTTCTAAATCTCTCTGCTGTGTGCAGAGAACAACCTGTGTGTGCATTTATGTTTATATATATATATATATATGAAATTTGATGTTTAAAAAATATATAAATGCTTGTGGTTGACCACCTCTTATCTTTTTAGCTATGCTATTTTTCTCCCAAGTGTTTATATAATTTTAGGTATTCCACTGATTTAATTTTTCATCAAAATTAATAATAAGTAGTACTTTAGTCACTTTGATTGCATAATTGGACATACTGCTGTTCTTAGATAGTTTTATTTTGTGGAGGGAGATGATCTTTGTGGAATGTCTTGCTCATGTCCCTGCCTTCAATTTTAAAATTTGAGATTGTGTATAATAAAAGAAAGTATCATTTAAAAATGTAACTTTCACAGAATGAATAGAAAAGTACAAACCAAATATCTTCTGTCTTTAGGAGACACACCTAACACGCAAAAATTCTTACAGACTCAGAGTAAAAGGACGGAAAAAGATATTTCATGAAAACTGAACCAAAAGCAGCAGGAGTAGCTACTCCTAGAGCAGATAAAATAGACTTTAAAGCAATAACAATAAGAAAAGACATAGAAGGTTATTATATAATGACAAAGGGATCAATTCAACAAGAAGATGGAACAATCTTAAATATATATGCACCTAGCTCTGGAGCTTCCATATTCATAAAACAATAGCACTAGGCCTAAAAAAAGAGATAGACAGCAACACAATAATAGTGGGGACTTCAACACTGTGCTGACAGCAGTAGACAGATGATAAAGGCAGAAAGTCAAGAAATACTGGACTTAAATCCACAAAACATACATTTTTCTCAGTATCATATTACACCTGTTTTAAAAGTGACCGCATCATTGGAAATAAATAACTCCTCAGCAATTGCATAGCATTTCACAGGTTTAAATAAAATATTGGTTGGCTGCTTGTTTGTTATTTTCATCTCTTATTCCTTCCTGTCTCCATTGTTAAACACAATTATTGGCATACTAGAGGTTTTTAATACCCATTTTTAGACTGCATTCTAGCCTGGGCAGTAGAACAAGAATCCTGTTCTCTCTCCCTCTTTTCCTTCCTCTTTCTTTCTCTCGTACAGTTTTTTTTTCTTTCTTTCACTCTCACTTTCTTCCTCTCTTTTTCTTTCTTTCAAAAAATAAAAATGAATAAAAATAAAAAAATAAAAAAAAATTAAAAAAATAAAATAAAATAAAATAAAATAAAAAGAAAAAAAATAACAATAATAATGCTTCACAGTCAGTACCTATAGTTCATATTAAATAAGGTACACAAGTGTCTTGGTCCATTTGTGTTGACAGTAAAGGAATAGCTGAGGCTGGATAATTTACAAAGAAACAATTATTTGGTTCATAATTCTGCAGGCTGTACAAGAAGCATGATAGGAATATTTCCTTCTGGTAAGAGCCTCAGGCTGCTTCCACTCATGGCAGAAGGGGATGGGGATGCAGAAATCACACAGCGGCAGAGAAAGCAAGAACAGAGGGGAGGTGCCAGGATCTTTTCAATCAGTTCTTTAGGGAACTAATAGAGTAAGAAATCTCTCATTACTGTGAGGACAACACCAAGGCATTCATGAGGGATCCACCTCCATGACCCAAACACCTCCCATTAGTCCTCGCCCACAACACGGAGGATCAAATCTCAGCACGAGGTTTAGGGGAGCAAATATCCAAACTACAGCACCAAGGTTATGCCAAAGACGTGTTAAAATTAAACCCTTCTCACTAATTTAGCTCAATTTTTACACTTTTGGATTCACACTGAATAAGTTGTAATCAATTCTATGTGAGGACAAAGTAATTTTCCTTTTGTATTGGTTGCCTAAAATAAACAAGAAAACCTCATGTCTTTTGTTTAATTAAGCATACATGATCCTCAAAGATGGTCTGTAATGTAGCTCAGTTTTTGACATGAGGATTTAAGGGTTTTTCTTTTTCTGCATACGTGTTTAAAAGATTATAATTCGAAAGTGTCTTCTAAATATTTATTACCTCCTGTAACCATTATTGCCTATGTCAGTGGAGTGCCTATCTCACCTGGCAGAGAAGAATAAACAATAGTTTACCTATTTTTATATTTTCCTCCTTTTCATGTAGCAAAATAAATATATTTGCAGGCTGTGAATGGTCTAGAAGCATATTATATTATTTAAAAACATACATTTTCATTCAAACTGAATAGATGAAGATACTGGCTCCATTCATCTTTTGGCAATCTCTCTGAGTTTCAGTAATTTATGAAATGGAGGTCATAATAGTACATTCCATCTAGGGCTTACTTTTATGATTGAAGGCATTAATGTAGATAAAAACTTAATATCTGACACTAAATAAATTTTTCTAATTATATATGGCAATGCAATAAAAGTTTGAAACAAATAAACCATGAAAGACATATATCTGTATCATTATTTACTTGAAACAATAAAAATCTCAATTTGAAACAATCACATGATGGTAGATATGTAAACTAGTCTTTTATAAATCTGTTATTTTGTTTCTCTTCTGTTGGACAATATACTATTCTGAGTGAATCCAAGTTAATACACAGAAATTGCATTTCTAATGTTTCTGTGACAAAAACATTCTTGTAATTTAGGCTTTAAGAAAAGGAGGAATTTATATTATTTTTAAAAACTTTTTTTAAAGAATTTTGACCTGAAAATTGAGGTGAACTGAATTAGCTACTGAACTCTTGGATCAGGCCATCACTCGCAGGCCTGGCAGCATGACGGAAGACCAGGACTTGTGAGGGCATCAGGAGGCATGGACAGTGACAGCCTAACTCGACGCACTGTCAACAGTGGCAACTATGAGACCCTGTCAAGCAACTTGCCACATAGAGAGATGTGGCAAGAATTACAAGAAGCAGAGGGGATAATAAAAAATACGAAAGACACTGACTAATAACTACCTCAACAACCACACACAGTTTGTGAGCTATATGAATGCCTTGGGAACCGCCCCAAATCATTGGAGGCTTTAGAAAGAAACACCTGTAGAAGGGTTAGATGTTTCTAAAACCTGGTTTGAATTCACAGACCTAACACATCTGCCTACATCTTTGCATAGTGGTTATTTACTTCACAAAGGATACTGCAAATGTGAAAGAAAAATTTTACAAAGTCTGGCAGAGGCAAATGGCAAATTCTCTTCCTGATGCTATGACTTACAATTCTGTTGACTACTGAATTTTCAGGAATAAAGAATATTTGTTTCGCCCATTGATAATTTAAAGTAATGTGTTGGTAAATTTTTTATAAATTCCTAGAACTCAGAAAATGATACTTATTTTTTATTAATGTGCACTATTAATCCATATTTTAAAAATTATAAAATGTCATAAAACATATTTATAAGCCACTCATTCACAGATGAATTTAAAAATGATTTTAAAATAATTTTAAATATTCTCATATTATCACTATTTCTGTGAAATTTGTTTTCACTTTAGGATTATAGATACCTTCTGAAAAAGGGGGTATATATTTAATATTCTTTTTCAATAGTTACATAGTATTTCATAGTGTTGTTATGTTAAAGGATTAAATTGAGCATTTCCCAATTTGTGGATATTTTGGCTCTTCCTAATTTCTTTTAGTCACAATAAGCATTGACAAAATAACTATCCTGGTGTTATGTTTTTATAAACTAGACCTTTTCCTCTAGTCCTTCTCCAGAAAAACAATTGCTGGATCAAAATTAGGTGAATTTTAAATATTAATTAATCTTTCAGATTTTCTTTCCTTTGGGCCTTTTTGACACTTATTAATTTGTAGAGGTTGTTTATTTATTATGGATATTTTATCTTTTGGGACTCTTAGTTACAAGACACACAAGTTGAGTGAGTCAAGCTGAGTTTTAAAAAAATGTAGAATACTGGATCACTCAGCAGACACTTGGGAGTGCTAAGCGGTGAGGGAAAAATTGCTCCAAATCATTTCATAGCATTATAACTGGTAGGAAACTACTGGGAAAAAAAGGTAACTACCTGTGCCTTAGACATGATGTAACTAGCTTTGTAGTTGAAGTTTGAAATTTGGTTTGGGTATATCCAGTTGAAAAGCTTACACCACATGCTTTGGTCATGGTTACAAGAGAGGCTGAAAAACAAGTAGAGAACAATTTCCAGTTCTGACAGTTCCTAAAATGGGAGCACATCATGAAGATAGGTGGGAAAGAACTTTCCAGGCTGGAACAACCACCATCGAACGACCTTGAAAAGACAGCCTGCCTGGCATGTTTGTGATACAGCAAGCTGGAACAGACAATGGAGAGGGTAACCAGAGGACCAGGAATGGAATAAAGATCAGGGAAAACTGAGTAGAACATAGTAAGTACTTTGAATTTTTTCTTTGCGAGATATAGAAACAGTGGATCACTTTGAGCAAAGAAATGAAACTCGCTCCATGACAAAATGTTTATTCTGATTTTTGTGTTGAAAATAGAGTAAAGGCAACAAGACAGGAGGCAGAGATGCTGGTAGATGAGTCAGAAGATCAGTAAAGCAAGTGAGAGATGCATCTTGTACCAGAGTAGCACCGGTGGACCTGGTTATAAGTGGGGGGATCACAATTTTAATTGGAAGGTGGAGCCAATGTTATTTTCTAATAAATTAAATGTGGGTGTGAGGCAAGAAACGAGTTAAAAATAACTTCAAAGTTTCTGCCTGAGCAAATGGAAAGTTATAGTTGCCATCATGGGGATTGGTGAAAATATAAGTGGATCACATTTAGGTGTGGACAGGTAGAAAGAAGCCAGGAATTCTGGTTCTGGAACCTTTTAAAATTTTGACATGTATATTGAATATTCAAGTGGAATGTAAATAGGAGATGGAAAGTCAGGAAAGTGTTCTGAGATGCAGCTAAAATATGTGAGCTACTGGCTTTTCAAGAGTATTTAGGATACGGTAACAAATGAGTTCATCAAAAGCAGTAGCATGAGTATACAAGAGATGTCCAAGGCCTGGTACTTGGAATACAGCTTGGGGAGAAGCAGAGAAACTACCAAAGGAGATTGAGATGGAGTTGCAAATAAAACAGAAGAAAAATCAAATGACAATTTTGTGCAAATCAAAAATGTGCCCTTTCCTCATGGCACGGTACTGCCATCTGCTGGAAATTGTTTGTAAAAACCATATAAAGATTATATTGCCCCCAAGCTAAATGTCCCTTAGTGTTTAGCTGTTAAGCATTAGAGAAAGTGTATCAAGGTGAAGGAAATATATCAAATGTTTCTGATCTGTTAAGACTTATAAGTATTGAAAAATGATTAATGGATTTAGCAGCATAAATTATGTGGTGACCTTGACCAATGTCATTTTGAAGTCATGAAAATGAAAGTTTAGTTACTGTTGAGTTGAAAAGAAAAATTTTTTTAAAGTACACATTATTATTTTTATCTTGTTGTAAGCCCACAGTAACTAAACTTTCATTTTCATGACTTCAAAACGACATTGGTCACGGTCACCAAATAATCTGTACAACAAACCCCCATGACACTAGTTTATTTATATAACAAACTGCATATATGCCCCTGAACTTAAAATAAAAATTTTAAAGAGAGAAATAATTGTAGATAGTAACAATGGACCATTCTATCAAGAAATTTTGTTGGAAGAGGACACAGAGAAATAGGTTAGTCACTAGTTGACAAGGAAGTTGCTTCAAGGAAGTAGGGTAGAAAAATTGGTAATGAAGGAGAAATAAGGAAAAATTAAGACCAAAACATTCTGTAGTAGATGAGAGAGAATAGGAACTAAGGCACTAATGAAGGAATTGTCTGTAGAGAGACAGAAATATATAGCTCATGTATAGGAAGTGGTGAAAAACATAGCATATGAGTAGAGGCACTAGAAGGAGGGTAGATATGGTAATCAGAGCCTGTAGACATTTTCTTCTTTTCACAGTATAGTAAGAAGCAAGGTCAGAAAAAGCAAATGAGGATGAAAAAAAAGAAGACTTGAGAACTCGCTGGCTAGTATCTTCTCACATTTACCATTGCTATGGGAATTGGGAGAATGGCAAAGGTATTTACATACTTCTTGGAGAATACATTTTTCTGATGAATACTTAATAGCACAAGCCCAGATAAGTATTATTTAGTAGAACATGCTTGTATTTAGTAATCTCCTGTCCTCACAGTGTTATCTCTTCTACTCATGTATTGATGAGAGACCATTTCTTCTGATTATTACCCAACAGGTTTGCATCCTTCTCTGACATTGGACACTGGCCTGTGTTCCTAACTTGATTTCTTTCTCCATTAATGGGACACATTTTTCTTTAATTTCCCAACTCTGTCAAATAAATGTGTGACAATATATTCGTGTGATGAAATAATCACTGATGATTTGCAATATATCTGTAGAAGTGTGACTTGCACTTCATTTGTGTGTTGATGTCCAGTGCAGATCTCAGAGTTAGGCCAACTCTCCAGTGTCCTCACAATCCTACTTGTCTTAGTCTGTTTTCTGATGGTTATAACAGAATATTTTGGACTGGGTAACTTATAATGAAAATACATTTATTTCTAACAGTTATGGGGGCTAAACATTCCAAGGTTAAGGGCTGCATCTTGTGAGGGCCTTCTTGCTGATGGGATCTCTGTACAGACTTCTGAGCCGGCACAGCACCACATGGTGAGAATGCTACATATGTTAACACGCTGTGCTCACGTTTCTCTCCCTCTTCTGATAAAAACACCAATTTCATTCCCGAGATAACCAATTAATTAATTAACTCTTTAAATCCACAAAGCCTCAATCCTGTCATGAAGGCAGCCCTCTTAAAGGCCTCAGATCTCAATATCACCACATTACAGATTAAGTTTCAACCTGAGTTTTGGAGGGGACAGATCCTCCACCCACAGCACTTCACTTCCCCATTTTCTGACCAAGGCCTTCAGACTACAGAGTTGCTGTTTACTTGTAGGTTTTTGACATTTTCCCATGCCTGACTCACTTTTAGTCCAAGAGGTATATTTTTCATGGTTTCAAACAATGCCAACAGTCCCAACAGTCTTTGCTTTATAAGATCAATACGGAAAAGTGGGTGAAATAAATGAAAAAAACCATTTAAATACTAAACTCATTTGAGTTACTTAATACAGAATGACTTGTCTCCATTGTTGATGGGGATGACTAACATTTCAGTTGAGTTTCTACCTGATTTCAACTTTTATTCTTGAATGGGAGAGTTCCCCAATCCGAATACTATTACATTCAAGAAGCCAGTCACAAGAAGTATTGAAGGATAACCATGGCTATTTTCTTGTCCAAAGTGGATATTTTTCATCTCCAAGTTTCCAAACTAATTTATATTGTTCCTACCAACTTGTTGCCTGTAATCCTATTTTTGATATTGATAATGAGAATTTTTATCTCATTCGCTGCCATTAAAGATAACCTTTGTTATAGATTTTGTAATTATTTACAAGTTAGATTATTATTTTAATTCTTTGTTTTCAAAGCATTTTTATTAAAACCAAGTATTAAACTTTTGCTTATCTATCACATTAGCCATATATTCTTATATATTAGTTAACTAATTTGGTGCATTGAAAAAAATAGATTTTATAATGCATAGCCCTCTGTACAGTCCTGAAATAAACTGATAACTATGTTATAATTTTATTACTACACCCTGGGTTTGGGCTAACCACTGATTTATTTAGTGGCATTAACATGTTCCTTTGCCTCACTTTTAGTCCAAGATAAAATTGGCCTACGATATTATGTTTCTGCTTTCTTTGTTCAGTAATGTTACAAATGTTATCTTAACCTCATAAAACATATAGTAAAAATTTTAGTATCATCAAATGTTGAGAGAATTTTTGTTTTCTATTTCCTCTTACTCATTGTTTCCAAGATATCTTCCTTCTCTGTAAGGCTAGTTTAGAATGTTATACTTCTTACAGAATTCCGGCTCCAAATAGGGCATGATTACATAAATAACTGAGGATGAAAATCACTTCAAAGGATGAAACATAGAAATTGATGTAGTGAAGCTTTAGGCTCTCCAAGACAATGTTTTCTATTTAAAATGCTGCAAATCTGGCCAATTGAATTAAATGCACTTTGAACATCTATAATAAGTGCTTATTTTTTAATACAAGTAAACTGCTTAAGAAAATATGGCATTATTCCCCCAGGGTGCATTTAAACTAGAATAAAAAATTGTTACAAGAGGAAGGTGAAGTCACCAAAAGAGCTGAGAATTGTTAAAATAAAGAATGTCAGGCAGAATACTCATAAGGCTGAGCTGGTACTATAATTAGGTACTTGCTAAAATCTTACTAAAGTGCAACCTGGGCTATAACATCTGCTATAACGGCAACCAGACTATATAGAGTGTTAAAAAGTAAAATACTTGTAAAAATGATGCTAGCAATTAAAAAGGAGAAAACTAAGGATAAACAGGAAGGGACTAGAAACAATTCAGGAAGAAATATTTGAAAGGCATGTGCTATCATAAAGTTTACGTGACATACAACTAATAAATCAGGAAGCAACAAAAATTAGCAGAAATAGAAAGATACAGAGTGAAAGGGGAAACTCATTTGAATCACAAGATTATATGTTTGAGTTCAGGACACTGAAATATTTTATATGTCAATATGATAGACATATAATATAGTGAACTCTAGGCACTTATTTCAATATACAAGAGCCATTAAAAAGGCACCTCAAGGTGTTAGCAAGATCTATTCCATTATAACCATAGATTGCAGGTTTGCCTTCACTTTGAAAAGAGTTTCCTTTGCAGTTTTATGTGAGAAAAATACAATATCAAAATGACATGTTGAAATATAGAATCTCACTATTAACCAATTGCAATGATCCAATATGATGCTGCAAGAAATGAATCTGGTGCATATAAGTAACAAGGAGTGTGAAATTGCTCATTCTGTAAAATTGATGGTCAGTCACTGAAGAGAATTTGGGACTGCATTTCTGGAAAAATAACTAAAACAGTAACACAATTCTGCTTCTACATAATTATACAGACCCTCATGAATCACTTGTGAAGAAAACAAAACCTCTTCTCAAACTTCTGTCCACTAATTTCTAAGGAAAAAAAATTGTGGTAGATAGGAAATATGATACTGCTAGAGCACATATATGCAGATAATGAATGACAAATCATTCTCTAAATTAAGATTTTAAACATTCATTTTGCTATTTGAATATAGGAAGATGACTCCTGTTTTCTCATTTTATATATTTAATGGAGAGTTCACAATTGTCTCTTCAGCTCAAGGTCAATGTATTACGGTCATGTTAGAACTGCAAAAGAAAGAGAAAATGCTGAAAGTTTTAAGCTTTAGTGTATTTATTATCTACAAAAAAAGAATTTCAAAGACCCTGTTTTTCATACTGTAATAATGAATTCACACTGTGTCTCATGATCTTTTGGAAAAATAAAATAATCTCAAAGCATTTCATGAGTACAAAATGTCAATGTAATGAGAGTTTAAATGTGATGACCCAATTATTTCAATTAAATTATACAATAGTTATTGGACTATAAGCTGCAAACTGCTATCATGTAACTTTATGAATTACAGAAGATGGAAGAGGATGAAATAATACATAGGAGCATAAATTAATTATCTCTCATTCTCTCTCTGGTAAAAACACAGTATATGCTCATTATAATATCTGATGACTTAGCTGTCATAATCACAGTTCTCTCTTTCCATAATACTGTTTATCCTGTTATAAACCTAAATTCCATTTGATCAACTGTCGGTCTTGCATGTATTAATTGAAGCTTACGGTATGAAGTACAGCCCAAAGATTAATTTTACAAGAAATGTAACTATAAGTAAAACAGATTCTGATACTTCTATACAACACATTAACACAACTTTGTCGTAAGCATGATTTGAGACAATACTACTTTAGACCTTCTCTGTGGTTGAAGGTTGGGAGAATTTTTTAAAAATTTTTTACAAAGAAAATCTAATCATATCAAAAATCTGGCATAAGGGAAAGATTTTAAGTTTTAAAGAAGTCAGAACTATAGTTAATAACACTGTATTGTTTACTTGAAATTTGCTAAGAGAGTAGCCTTAAGTGTAAGACTGCGTTATACTGATGTACAAGTGAGTCTTAAACACCCATGATTTTATTTCTAGCAACTTTTACTTGCTCTCTTTACCATCGAGCTTCTTGAAAGTAATGTTGACTCCCAGTTTTCATTTCCTCATTTAACATTACTTTAAACCATAACACCCTGTTTCATTTAAAGCTCTCCTATTCATAGTCCTAATTGTTCTTGTCTCTACCAGGCAGTTGACATTTATCCAACCATTCAGTTATCGAACAAATATTTATTCAGTGTTTACCTACTGCCTATTGGTGGGATATGTCCTGGAAATTCAACAGTGGATGCTTCTACTGTTTTATCTACCTCCGTAAATAGCTCTGCTTCTGTTGACCTCCAGCAATGCTGTTCAATCTCAACCAGTTAGTTATGCAGAAAATGTTGTAAAACTCATGTGCCAGCATTATCATCTTTCTTTTCACCACAAAAGCAGAGCTTATTGACAATAAGAGTAAAATGTTTCAGTTCAGAGGCAAGAATTATACAAATGAACATTTTTCAAAGTAATGAAAATGTGTGACTATAAAATACTGAGAGACTTGTAAAGGAAGCTATGGGATGCTCAGGTGCTGAAACGTGATTCATAGTGAAGAAATCAAAGTTACGCCATGTGTGTTTTACAAATCATTAACATACTCAGAATAAATGCTTGAAAATACAAATAGCTTTAAGAGGAAAGAGCTTTTCTGTTCTACTATCTGCCTATCTGATAACAAGTGAAAATGGCCACTCCTCCCTGTATACACAGTGTAACATTCCTAAAATTAAACTTTCTCTAATATTACCTAGCCATGTCATAGGAAAATACACATGTAAATCTATTGTTTTGTGCTAGCTTTACAGAATTTGTTCAGTCAACCAACAGTATTACATTATTTAGTAGTGCCCTTGTCTCAGAGCCAATTAATCATAAACATTCCCACAGGTTGAACCATCTAACCATGGAATGAATTCTCATGTGTTTTCTGCACACTCTGTCCCCAATTATGTTCCATGAGAAGATCCAGAAGACACTCCCTTCACTAAGGCATTAAGAATCATATGTGTGAAGGGAGATTTTTGCATCACTGAAAGGTCTCTGGTTGCTCACTTCTGTAAGTCAGATATGACCACAGAGGAGGCCACAGTGGAGAAGTGCTCACAGATTTCATCAGGAATGATGAGATTCCAGAAAATCAGAGGCAGTTATAGCACTTAACCACCAAACAAAATGTGCACATATCTACAATCAAGGCTGGTAGCGTTGTACAGGTGATCAGAGTGCCTTGGACCAAGAAATCTTTGGCAGTGGCTAAATAATTTTGATAACCTTTGAACAAAATAGAGACTCTTTTAGAATACTGCTTAATTCATATAACAAGACATTCTTCAGGTCTGTGCCAAAAACTTGACTCCAGTCACCACTGTGGAGATATAGCCTTCACCCAGTTTCCATGTTAATTTTATGACGAAGAACCCTTTGATTAAATAGGGTGCCTGGAGGACTCCACACTATTATACCACTCACTGCAAATCTTTCCCCATACCTTCCCCAAAGACCTATGCCCTTTTTCATAGCATATCCCCTCTGCAAAACAATTCACTGTGAATAGCTTTTCCTGGCACCTAAGGAGTTTACCTCGACATATAGTCATCGTCATGGATTCCATAGTCTGGCATTACTGGTCACATCCTTCTTTCCGGAATGCTTTTCCATTTGTATTGTTGTTGTTGTTGTTGTTGTTTGTTTTGAGACAGGGCCTCCTTCTGTCCCCCAGGCTGTAGGGCAGTGGTACTATCTCCACTCACTGCAACCTCTGCCTCCCCGGCTCAAGCAATTCTTCCACCTCAGCCTCCTGGGTAGCTGAGATGACAGGTGTGTGCCACCATGCCCAGCTAATTTTTATATTTTTGTAGAGATGAGGTTTTGCCATGTTGCCCAGCCTGGTCTTAATTAGTGGGCTCAAAGGATCTGCCTGCCTCAGCCTCCCAAAGGGTTGGGATTACAGACATGAACCACCATGCCTGACCTACTTTTCCATTTGGATTCATGGAATAGCCTCTCTTGACTCTACTATATTTTTAGCTGCTTTGTATTATTGGAGCATGATATAGATACAGAAATTGTCCTAAATTATAAAAGTGTAACTCAATGAATTTCCTAAATAGAATATCCTCATATAATCACTACATTGATCAACAAACAGGGTAGCCCCCACACCACAGATATCATCGTTTTGACCTCTCTCATTTAGTGACCATCTAGGTTTGGCATTACTTTGACGTCTAACAGCATGGATTAGTTTTTTGTTTTTCAGCTTAATATAAATGAATCATACAGTATGCATTCTCTTATGTATGGCTTCTTGTGTTCAGCATGATAAATATAATGTTTGGAAAATTGCTTCAATGTTATATATTATAGTACATTCATTTTCTTACCTCTTTTGTATGAGTAAACACAAATAATTTATCCATTCTTTTTTTTTTTTTTTTTTTTGTACTTTAGGTTCTGGGGTATATGTGCAGACCATGCAGGATTGTTGCTTAGGTACACACATGGCAATGTGGTTTTCTGCCTCCATCCCCCCATCACCTACATCTGGCATTTCTTCCCATGTTATTCCTCCCCAACCTCCCCACCCACCTACACAATCCCTCCCTTGGCCCCCCCAAACGGACCCCAGTGTGTGATGCTCCCCTCCCTGAATCCATGTGTTCTCATTGTTCAACACCCACTTATGAGTGAGAACATGTGGTGATTGATTTTCTGTTCTTGTGTCAGTTTGCTAAGAATCATGGTTTCCAGATTCATCCATGTCCCTACAAAGGACACAAACTCATCATTTTTTTATGGCTACATAGTATTCCATGGTGTATATGTGCCACATTTTCCTTGTCCAGTCTATCGTCGATGGGCATTTGGGATGGTTCCAGGTCTTTGCTATTGTAAACAGTGCCACTATGAACATACTTGTGCATGTGTCTTTATAATAGAATGATTTATAATCCTTTGGGTATATACCCAGTAATGGGATTGCTGGGTCAAATGGAATTTCTATTTCTAGGTTCTTGAGGAAGTACCACACTGTCTTCCACAATGGTTGAAGTAGTTTACTCTCCCACCAACAGTGTAAAAGTGTTCCTTTTTCTCCACATCCTCTCGAGCATCTGTTGTCTCCAGATTTTTTAATGATCGCCATCCTAACTGGCATGAGATGGTATCTCAATGTGGTTTTGATTTGCATTTCTCTAATAATCAGTGATGATAAGCATTTTTTCATATGTTTGTTGGTCTCATATATGTCTTCTTTTGAAAAGCGTCTGTTCATATCCTTCTCCCACTTTTGGATGGGTTTGTTTTTTTCTTGTTAATCTGTTTTAGTTCTTTGTAGATTCTGGATATTAGCCCTTTGTCAGATGGGTAGATTGCAAAAATTTTTTCCCATTCTGTTGGTTGCCGGTTTACTCTAATGATTGTTTCTTTTGCTGTACAGAAGCTCTGGAGTTTAATTAGGTCCCATTTGTCTATTGTCTATGCCTATGTCCTGAATGGTTCTGCCTAGGTGTTCTTATAGGGTTTTCATGGTGTTAGGTCTTCTTATGTTTAAGTCTTTAATACATCTGGAGTTAATTTTAGTGGAAGGTGTCAGGAAGGCATCTTACTTTTGATAAACATTTGAGTTGTTTCCCAAATATTACACTATTATAATAAAAACGGTTACAAACATTATTGTACAG
>CAUYLG010056297.1:0-28808 GCA_963573385.1 Cacajao melanocephalus | reverse complement strand
TGGGGAAGTTCTCCTGGATAATATCCTGAAGAGTGTTTTCCAGCTTGGATTCATTCTCCCGTCACATTCAGGTACACCTATCAAATGTAGAGTAGGTCTTTTCACATAATCCCATATTTCTTGGAGGATTTGTTCATTTCTTTTTACTCTTTTTTCTCTAATCTTACCTTCTCATTTTATTTCATTGAGTTGATCTTCAATCTCTGATATCTTTTCTTTTACTTGGTCGATTCGGCTATTGAAAGTTGTGTATACTTCACAAAGTTCTCGTGTTGTGTTTTTCAGCTCCATCAATTCATTTATAGTCTTCTCTAAGCTGTTTATTCTCGTTAGCATTTTGTCAAATATTTTTACAACATTCTTAGTTTCTTTGCGTTGGGTTAGAACATGTTCTTTCAGCTCAGAGAAGTTTGTTATTACTTACTTTGTGAAGCCTGTTTCTGTCAATTCTCAGACTCATTCTCCACCCAGCCTTGTTCCCTTGCTAGGTGAGGAGTTCTTATCCCTTGGAGGAGGAGAGGCATTCTGGTTTTGGGTGTTTTCACCCTTTTTGCACTGGTTTCTTCCGATCTTGTGGATTTATCTACCTGTGGTCTTTGTAGTTGGTGACTTTCAGATGGGGTCTCTGAGTCAATGTCCTTTTTGTTGATGATTAAGTTATTTCTTTCTGTTTTTAGTTTTCTTTCTAACAGTCAGGACCCTCTGCTGTAGGACTACTGGAGGTCCACTGCAGACCCTGCTTGCCTGGGGATCACCTGCAGTGGCTGCAGAACAGTAAGGGTTGTTGCCAGTTTCTTCTTCTGTTATCTTTGTCCCAGAAGGATACCCGCCAGATGTCAGCCTGAGCTCTCCATTATGAGGTGTCTCTTTGGATATATGGGGGTCAGGGAACTGCTTGAGGAGACAGTCTGTCCCTTGTAGGAGCTCAGGTGCTGAGCTGTGAACTCCATTGTTCCATTCAGAGCTGCTAGGCAGGTATGTTTAAGTCTGCTGCAGCGGAACCCATAACTGCCTTTTTTTCCAAAGTGCTCTGTCCTTGGAAGGTGGGGCTTTATCTATAAGTTCCTGTCATGCTACTGACTTTTTTTAGAGATGCCCTGCCCAGCAAGAAGAAATCCTAGTCACAGTCTGCCAGCAGAGGTGTTGCTGAGCTGCCATGGGCTCTGCTCAGGTGCTGTGTGAACTTCCTTGTGATTTTGTTTATAGCAGTATAGTTAGAACTGCCTCGGTAATGGTGGACTGCCTCGGTAGTGGTGAACTGCCTCAGTAATGGCAGATGCCCTTCCCCCCACAGAGCTGAACCATCCCAGGTCCAGATTTGTGTGAGATTTTGTGTGGAGACTCACTGCGCAGGCTGAAACAGCCATGCTGGATACTTGTGGCACTTTTCCGCGAGGGAATCTCTGGTCTGTGGGCAGTAAAAACTTGTTTAGAAATCCGGTGATTACTCACCCTCTGTGTTCTCGCTGAGAACTGAACTCCAGAGCTGTTCCTATTCAGCCATCTTCCAGCTTTCCTTTATATCTGAAAAAGAAACAGAAACATTAATGAGAAAAATGGATTCCCATTCACAAAAGCAAAAGTAAACACATAGGGCATTTTTGAAAGGCCAGGGGGAAACACTGTTTTGCAGACAGCTCTCTACTCATCTTTGCTCTTCTATCCCAAATCTTCCAACTTGCATCCTTATAAAGGGGAGCTGGAAGACCTGTAGTTTCAGGTTAGGAAGGGCGTTATTAGAAGAAAAATGTCACTCAAGTTAATGGTCTCTCAACTGGCTCCTTCAACTCAATCTGAACTCTTACATTTAGAGAAATGAGAATGAAAACTATTTTTCATGACAAACTTAATGAAGTCCTGAGTGGTGAATGATGGGTCAGAAGTCAACCTCTTTGAGTCTCTGGGCACAAGCACAACTGCCTATGGGTCGTGGAGGCCACATGCAGAGCACAGAGGTGGTAAGGGGGCACTTCTCATTTTCTTTGCATGAATGCCCACTTGACACCAGCCATCTGTGGACTGCAAATGCTGAGAGGATGTGGAGATGGTATCCTCAGCAAGGGCATTGGTCTTGCTGTAATGAGTAGAAAGGCAGCAGAAGGAGACTTTGTGGCAAGGCTGCACAGACTTGAGAACATGACCAGAGGGAGCCAGAACAAGAAAGGAAGAACACAGATTGGCTTTTTGGCCTCAGCAGCATTGACATTTTGAGTTGGATCACTCTTTGATGGTGGAAGTGATGGAGACTGTCCTGTGCAATGTCAGAAATTTAACAACATCCCTGACCTCTACCCACTAGATGCCAGCAGCACGCCTACTCCAGTAGTGACCAAAAATGTCTCCAGAAATTTCCAAGTGTCCTGGGGTAGGTGAGGCTTGGAGGGCGGGCCAAACAACCCCAGCTAAGAACCACTGATGCAGATTGACTGAAACTGAGAGATGGGGACGTGCATCCCTTTGGTGATTCTCAAAATAAATGAGGGAGGGGTTTGGTAAATAATAATTTTAATCTATACACATTTATGCATAGATCCATAGTGTATGTGCCTTTTCAAAATGTTAATGAAATTGTTTAGTAAGTTAGGAGAAATTAATAGTTTTTAAAATATATTTATTTATATTTTTAGGTATTTATTCATTTTTTCAGTTTTTAAAAATAAGAATACACTCCATATAGACATTCTTTTTTTTTTTTTTTTTTTTTTGAGTGCCTCCCATGTGCCAAGTAGGCTAATGAGGGCAGAGAATTGGGGCTGGGAATTCCACATGAGGGATAGGGCAGTGAAGTGGTAGACAAACCATAAGCAATAAGCATAATAAATAATTAATTAGATATGTTAGAAAGTGGTGCCATTGGAAAAAAATGAGTAGACTGCTGATGTTCTTAAAAATACAAAGAATGCAGTTTATGTGGAAGCATTTAGTCTCTCTTCTGACCAGTCTGTCATCTCTCCTGCATTCTTGAGTGCCACTGACCTTTCATACAAAATGACCTTTATGTGGATTAAGGCAGTCATGCTTCTTGTGGAGTGCCCAAAGGCCTCAGGAGTGGAATGGAGCCTCTCAGTCTATGATAATAATCAGCTTCAAACAGCTTTATCAATGGCCCTTCTAGACCTTAGAATAGACCCTGACATCTATTTTCCGAAACGCTTATAGTTCTCATGGCCATTTTATTACCTAAAGCACAGATCTGCTTGAAACTCCAGACATGATAGCTGGAGCAAAGATGTATAATGCCCTTCAGGAAGGTTCGAGTGCAGTTTCTGATTCTGGCTGGAACAAGTTAACAATCCTGTGAGTTGTGGATGCC
This sequence comes from Cacajao melanocephalus, assembly GCA_963573385.1. Taxonomy (NCBI): domain Eukaryota; kingdom Metazoa; phylum Chordata; class Mammalia; order Primates; family Pitheciidae; genus Cacajao; species Cacajao melanocephalus. The sequence continues at coordinate 25,495 of CAUYLG010056297.1, read as the reverse complement.
AGCTGGTTGCAACTTAACTTGCTGTGAACAGGGGTTATTAAATGACTCATTTAAACCTGAGCCAAACACCAAATAAATGGATAATGTATTCAAATGGTCTGGAGGCGAGGAGTGGATGATATGTTTGTTTCTGTCTCAGTGATTAGGTAGATCAGTTCTTAGGTAAATACGGCAGCGATCCTGTGTGCAGGCTTCAAGAAATGACAACAACACACCTTGTGAGCACTGAGTAGAAGAGAAGGAGCCATGATAATTCATGTAACCAAAGCCTATCACATGGAGCTAGATATGACAGCAGCAAAATACATAGGCTTGAGGGAGTTTTGCTTAAACAATTACTTCATGATCACACCTTTACTGAGAACTGACAAAAAGTCATCTTCAGGGTTTGCCCGAAGAACATTCAACTGAAAATATTTTGAAACATGTTATATCTTGCCAAATGAAAAACTAAACCAAAATAAAACTGAGTCTTAACTTCATTGTTGCCCTTGCTGAAACCCTTTTTTTTTTCAAGTGGTTTCAAGTATGTTTGCGAACCTCAGAGAGGCCAAGTCCAGCCTGTCAGTCTTTGAAAGTTTTGCAGTGGAGAGCAAGGTTCTCATAAGCATGAAGATGTCTTGTTTCTAGTAAACTCTATTTTGAAAAAAACCCACTGACTTTACTTTGAAGACTTTGCATCAGTCTCTGGAGGCAAACAGGGCAGTGGTCCAGAATTTTCTTGGCTGTCAGCACAAAGGAGGCTGCACATCAGTAACAAGGAGAAACAGCAAACTTCAGCAAAAACAAAGACCTGTCCCGGTTTTAAAAGAAAGACAGAAAGAAAGAGAAACAGGACATATGATCACCTTAGTCGGCTGCCAAGTATATGAAGTAGCTCCAAAAAGAGTGTAATGTTCCATTGTAAATGAGAAACTATAATTACAGCTAGAAAATCTGGAGAGATAAATTCCACAGAGCCGACGAGCGCTAATTGCAGATGGGCAGTGGAGAATAGATGGCCTTTGAGTGAAGATGGGCCTAGAGTGACAGCCAACATGCGGGTGTCCTGTCAGCGTCATTCCCACACCAAACTATGCCTTTGTGAGCTCTGTAAGATGGGATACCATAGAGTACTGAAAGCCAGGGCTTCCCAGGAACATGAAAGCCAAGAAGAGAGCTTTTGTGACTGTCAGATGTCTCTAAGCTGGTGAATTCAGTTTGATTTTTCTCTAATGGTTCGTGTTGGCTTCAAAGGAACACCAAATGGCTGTTCCCCAGGAAGCACACACAGCCCTAGTACAATGGCATAGCTAGCGTGTCTGGGGGTAGAACTAGGGAAAGACAGCCTTAAACTTGTTCTGCAGATATAAAAAATCCATTTTTCAATAAGAATCAGGTTATGCACAAACTTCCCAAATGTATTACCCAACCCAATAACTTGGAAATAAAAAGTCACTGTCTATTTCACATTTTTGTTGTGTTTTCATTCTTGTATCTCTTTCATTGCTCTTGTTCTAAGCAATGAAATTAATTTTAGTCAAGAGTGGTGGGTAGGACTGGAAATTGGTGGCTTACCTAGGGAGATGCCTACGGGCTCTGTTGTAAGAAAATAGGTTATCAAACAGGTTGGGCGGATGCCATTATCATTTCATAATCTTAGGAAAGATAAGGTTTCTGAAAGCCACTATTACAGCCTTTTTGTTTGTTTGTTTGTTTTTGTTTTTGTTTTTGTTTTTTTGAGACAGAGTCTCACTCTGTCACCAGGCGCCAGGCTAGAGTGCAGTGGTGCGACCTCGGCTCACTGCAACCTCCGCCTCCTGGGTTCAAGCAATTCTCCTGCCTCAGCCTCCTGAGTAGCTGGGACTACAGGCATGTGTACAGCCTTCTTTTTTAATGCTGGAATATTATTTAAGTTAAAGGCAAATTTCTCTCTTTGTTCACAAAAGATAATGCATTTCACTGGATACTGAAGCTCTTAGAATGCTCTTTGTTTTCTCTGTGGAAAAAGCCAAAAAGAAAACTCTCCCATGAGACATGCTTTTCTTTCTGCATTCATGATACAAGAAAACATATAAGGTAATATCATTATTATTATGTATGATGGGAGTATTATGGTACTCAATATTATATGTAATATAACATTATTATGGGACTATTCTAATTTATGTTCCTAATTCAGTCAGCCTTTTCAGAGTTCTTTACGCCAAAGTGTCCTCATCTCATCATAAACAAAATAATGTCAAAAGATAGCAATCTCTGAGCACTTAAAGTATCTAAAATACAGAGTCATGGCCCAGAAAAGAAAACCCAGGCCACCTAATCTTTGAAATGGGCAGGCTTTAAAAGTCTTGGAAATCACTGAATGTCTTAGTCTCATGACAAAGAATAATTGATGGCACTGTTGATGGAATTAGGAGTGAGCATGATCAAACTGCAGGAGCCACAGCTCTGTTATTGACAGGCCTGTGGGGAAACTCAACAGAGAATCTACTGCTACTTTTATCCTCAAGAAGGCTGTTTGGTACACAAGGTCAAACTTGGTCAAAAATTAGGGATTGTCAAAGATACTGCCATTTCTCAACTCATAAAATTTTATTCCTATCTGAAAATGATAAAGCAAAGGTGGAAAAGGTGAGTAAAAGTTGGTAAAAATCTATATTATTTATTATTGCCTCTTCATAATCACAATTCATAAATTACCCAACATGAGGTCTAGTTCAAGGAAAAGAAAGTGGCTATTATCATCCTGTAGATACTTTTTGTAGACACCAGTTGCATTTTCATTCAAAATAGTTTGTGTTCAAAGCAACACCTACAAACTTAAGTGACTGTGCAGTGGCATTCTGGAAAGCAGCGTTGTCTTTCCGACCCTAGGGTCTTACAGAGAGTCATGGAAGATCGCTGCTAGTGGTGAGGGCACATACCCCTCAAGGTCTATCTGCTTTTACTCTAAAGTTTTTGTTGGTCACCTGGTAGATTTGGTTATCATTGACTACGACAGAGACTAGAAGAGGAACAGCACCTTTGGTAAAGAAGATCTGATTGATTTTTGAGTTGCCATTGGACCTCTATGGGGAAATGTCCAGCAAGAGGTCTTAGCCCTCCTGACTCTTCTTACCTCTATAATTTCTCTGAGTCCCTCTCTCTGGCTCCTCATTCTTGACCCACCCTGGAAATGCAAACATTCCATATCATTAATTTTTGTCATCTCATAGAACCTTTATTTCAAGTCAGACCATCTAAAACATGGCCTATAATTGATAATCTTTCTGGCTTTTTTTATATGATTCACCTAAGAATCTTAAAAACCTTAATTTTATTTATTTAGCAAAGTCAACTTTTTAAAAAGATTCCCCATGTGATATATTTATTAACCAAAGGAAAAACCCACTGTTGGGTCATGAGTCACCAGAAAGGTTCTAGTGAATTCAAAATGGCAACCTCAGTTCTTTCTTTCCTCTGTCTTTTCTCTCTTAAATATGTATCTAGATCTCTCTGCAAAACTGATGACATTCAAATACATTCCCACAAATACTACTGTCCCATGAAATCAATCATAGCCTTCACTAAATTACTTAAGTAATAATTGGGAAAATATTTATTTTGCAGTGGGCCTTCTTAAAATAACAAGTGAATTTTGATAATAGCACCAGGAAGTTGAAGGCAGTAGATTTGTAGTGGGGTTGAGTTGAATATTTTTGAGTTAAAAGTATTTTCAGTTTGTAACAAAATTCCTTATTGGGTTCTATGAAGTGACCTGCAATTTCACTTCCTGGATGAGAATAGCTCAACTTTTAAAATTAACTTACAAAATATGCAGCACAAAGCACTCTCTATATATAATATAAGCAAATTTGAGCTATAACAAAGGCTTCATTATGTAGGCTGATTTTAGAGGATTTTTAGCTCCAGGGGACATTAGAGATTTTGAGTACTTTTAAGCTATGTGGCATCACTGTCCTCAAATTTAATTTTCTGAGACTCATAGACCTGAAAGGAATTCACTAATTCACTTTTTCTAATTAGAATTGGATTCTATTCCTTTGTTGTAGACATTTATATTTAATTATATGCATAGTTGATAAATACACCATTTCAAAGCACTGCAGAAAGAATCATCTGCTTCTTGCCTGCTCTCCTAGAATCTTACCTGATGAGGTAATGAGCATCATTTTCCAAATACACAAGCTCCTTTTAACATTGTCATATACTGTAATATTCTCCAAGTTGCAAAGACCCCGCTACCAAATCACACACATGCTTCTTTTTTCTTTTCTTTTTTTTTTTTTTGCATTTTAGAAAACTCCAGTGTAGTTCATAACAGAGAGACAAGATAAAAACTCGAAAGCTCTTCTAGTACATAGGCTCCAAGGTGTCCAAGTCCCCACCTACTTCTCTAGGACTTGGTCCAGTTTCCTTGTAAATTGTTCAGCCATTGAGACTTCCATCCATTCCCTTGGGTCTTTACTACCAGCTCTGTTATGTAGTTTAACACACTTTACTCTTCAAAAACTTCCCCTGACATTCAGTCCAAATGTTCTTTAGTCTCCCTGACAATTAATACCCCCCGTGACTGACCTTTGTGGAAGTACAGTAAACCATCCCTTTCTCTCCTGAGTGCTAAAACTCTTTCCACCCCGGTATCCCTCCCCTGACTCTTGGATGTCAGTGAAAATATTAAAGTGCACTCAGGATACACATTTCATTGTAGCTCAGCTCTTTGATGATAACAGTTCTTAACCTTCAGAAACCAATTCGATCATTGATCCATTTGTTCAACAAATATTTTTTGAGCACCTACTGTGTACTCAACATTGTGCTAAGCTCTATACCTAAGGGACATAGACCCCATCGTCCATCCTCATTTACACATTCAAATTCCACTATTGTTATCTGCCATGTAGTCACAGACTCAGCATGAATATCATTTTTCTCTTTCCTCTAAACTTGATAATGTCTTCCTGTAACAAGTATTATATCTCAAATTGTGAACGAAACTAGGCAATTTTAACTTATTTGGTGCAAGGCTATGGCATTTTGAATAATTTACTCCAGAGATCAAAGATAGCTTTTGTTCTCTTATCTGACTATAAACTGTTGCATTCTTTACTAGCAACATGTGAAGACTAATTTTTTGGTACAGCTTTCATTATGAGGGTGTGGAAAGTCAGAAGGAATTATTTTAAAATCATTGTCCTAATTTCTCTGACTGCCTTTATAATAGATGCAATTAAACTCCTTAAAGTGTATTCTTTAAACAGAGTTTCTCAAAAGGAAAAAAAAAAGGCCTAAAATCACAGAAAATTCTTCAAAGTAAGAGGATGCAGTCCAGGAATTCTTACTACTGTATTATTTTTCTCTGCTACTTCCATTTCATTTCATTAGCTGTAGAATCACCTTAAGACAAGGAATTTTAATATTCTTATTTAAGTATAAGAGAATCCACCCATCTTTTTCCGAGGTTAACCCCTTCATTTTCACCTTTGATCCCAAAGTTTCTTGTCATCTGTGGCCCTGATCATAATTATTTCTTGTCCTGTATCTCTAACAGCACCCAAAAGAGCTCATCAACATGACCAAAGCGAGTCTTATTACCCCTTGCTCTTCCTAACTGCTTTGGTTTGATGACAGCTGTATCTACCAGGTACTCCAATGAAAACTTCTGGATTATCTTTAACTATTTTCTTTCCTCATTTCACCCATCATCAAATTGTATAGATTTTAACTGTCACATTTTTCTTAATTTGGGGCCACCGTTGAAGTTGAGGACTTAATTATATAGTTATGTTTAAATATAAAGTAGGCTTGTATACAAGCAAGGAGTTTTAACTGTCATGTAGTCATAGGTTTAAGGCATGAAAGTAAAATTTTTACAGCTCACATTAATTAAATGCAATGTTAGGTGTACAGATAAGGTTTTTTATAACTGTGTTCCAACTATTCCTCCAAATGTTAATAATTGTTTCTTAAAAATATGTTTCATGGTCAAAGTAGAAAATGCTAGGTTACAAAACGGTTTCTCCTCCTTCTTTTTTAATTGTGGTTAAATACACATCATAAAATGTACCATCTTAGCAATTTTAAAGTGTACAGTTCAATGGTATTAAGTGCATTTACACTGTTGTGTAAACCTCACCTCTAAACAGCTCAAAAATATTTTCATCTCCCCAAACCAAAACTCTGTAACCATTTAACAATAACTCCCATCACTTCCTTCCCCCAGCTCCTGGTAACCATCATTTTACTTTCCATCCCTGTGAATTTTACTCCTCTAGATACCTCATGTAGGTGAAATTTTACAATATAATGACTGGCTTACTTCACTTAGCATAATGTGCTCAAGGTTCATCCGTATTGTAGCATGTGTCAGGATTTCCTTCCTTTTGAAGGCTGTATGTATATGCCACATTTTGTTTATCCATTCATTTATCAAAGGACACTTGGGTTGCTTCCACCTTTCAGCTATTATGAATAATGTTGCTATGTACATGGGTGTACGCATATCTGGCGAGTCCCTGCTTCCAATTCTTTTGGATATATACCCAGAAGAGGACTTGATGGATCCTATGGTAATTCTATTTTTAGTTTTGTGATGAATCAACTTACCAAAAACTGATTTCTTGATTGTGGAATCTTTTAATCCACACGTATGCATTGTAATTTACTGGAAAGATGATTACTAGAGGCAGTATTTCTTCAATTTTATTTCACTGTGAAGAGCTTTTAATTTGCAAGCAAAACTACATCAGGGATGACATTAGGAAAAGAAAAAGCCTAATCTGACCAAAATATAAAGGGGGTGCAGGAATCAGTGACTATGCTTGCCATCCAGGAACGTCACAGAACTTCCCACTGCCTTTACACAGATATCCCCTCATTGTTTTTTAGGCATAAATACATCCTATGAGAAATCTGTGCACCATCTGAATTTATCCAATGCTGAAAGATTTTTTGTCATAAATTAGTAATAAATAAAGGTATTTGAAACAGAGAAAAAGAAACAAAAAGACATAAAAGAGAAAAGAGGGGCCAGGCGCAGTGGCTCACACCTGTAATCCCAGCACTTTGGGAGGCCGAGGCGGGCGGATCACAAGGTCAAGAGATCAAGACCATCCTGGCCAACACAGTGAAACTCCGTCTCTACTAAAATATAAAAATTAGCTGGGCGTGGTGGCGTGCATCTGTAGTCCCAGCTACATGGGAGGCTGAGGCAGGAGAATTGCCTGAACCCAGGAGGTGGAGGTTGCAGTGAGCCGAGATCGCACCACTGCACTCCAGCCTGGCACCTGGCGACAGAGCAAGATTCTGTCTCAAAAAAAGAGAGAGAGAGAGAGAGAGAAAAGAGAAGGAAAAGAATACATTATGTGTAAAGCACTTAGAATGCTTCTTGACACATAGTAAGCACTATATTTGTGCTAAGCAAAAGAAAGAAAAACTTTAAATAAAAACAATTTTTAAAACAACAGAAATGGTGGGGGACACATATTTTAGGCTTCTTCACTTCTGGTGCAGGGCAGGAAAAGCCAATTGCTTTCCACTTCTGAAAAGGCTGGAGAAAAACAGCTGGACTCTAAGAAAATTGCTCGTACCTCACAATACTTACTAGCATTGAAGCTGTTTTTGATGAATCTCCATAGTGTCTGGAAATGAAAAATATTTCATTCATGGTTCTGTAGACTTTTACAAGTAAGTAGAAAGATTGAAAAGGGGAAAGGAAGTGTTGGAATTTTAATTAGCTACTTCATCCCCCTCAATATGGAAAGAATAAATGTATCAGTAACAAGATCATGTAGTTCTACTGACCTAAATGCAATGGTCCCAGTTATAATTCTTTCTCTCTTCTGTATACAAATTCACTTGTTTTGGATTATTAATCAAAATCACCTGGTAACATAAAACAAATTGGACGATTAAAGACATACTACTAACTCAAACACATTAAGACCAGAGCATGTGCTACCTAAAGATGGCCCATCCTCTCTGCCAATGTGTGGAGGAATCTGCCAGTAAGAATCAAACACCATGTCCTTTATTAGCTTCCACCATCACAACACTTAATCATACAGGTAGTGTTCAATTTCCACAGCAGAATAAAAGAAACAGTGAAAGACACGAGCTTCAGAAGCCAGTATATCCTACAAAAGTAATACATTTTAACATTAATGTGTTAACATTATTTGCATTTTTCTGTATACATATGCATTTACCAATTTCAAAGCATATGATGCTATCTATTCCATAGAACAAATATTTGGACAGTCACAACTAAGACACAGAGAAGATTTATACAATGTTGTGTATCATTTCCCACACGTTATCAATTATTTGAAATATACTTAACAGAAAACATACTGCAAATAAAACACCATGAAAACAAACATGTTTTCTGAATAACTACATTTGTCTGACAAATCATGAATCCCCTCAAGATCTGGCCAAGGGATGCCAAATTATCATCAACTGAACTGAATGGCAAGACTGACATTGTTTTCACAGAAGCAATATTCCAGGAGAGAGCAAACGGATTCAGTAAAGCGAGTTAGTACAAATCCATGTGCGGTAGCAGGGAGGCAGGCAAAGCCTCGGATCAGAGGAATCACAATAGCTAGATCTGTGATACCAATGAGAAATTGGCTATTGCCTCTCTAATGTTACATCCTATTTTTCATAAAAGCCATGACATTAGGCTTTTGACTCTTAAGCTGCCACATCCACTGAGGTTACTTTTGTTTCAGGCCTCTCCATCACAATTCTTGTCATTTGAGAAGTAACAAAAGGACTCGCAGGTGTCTGTAAATTTCCCTTAGGTTCCAGCTACAGAAACAGAACCTTCTCTTCCAAATCAGAGCCCTACCTAGCCACATATGTTCAATGATGAGGTATGGAACATATTACATGCCTCACCGTTGAAATAGGTAAAGTCATCAGGGTTTTTTTGGCTCTTTTAAATATAGTATGTATGGAAGGTCAAGCCGTCCTTAATGTGCTAATAACTCTGAGCCATCTTTAATCATCTTTTGGAAGCTTTCATTTCATTCATTTATTCACAAAATATTAATGAAGCAACTACATGTACCAGGCACAAGTCTAGATGCCAGGGCTATATAGCACTGGGGAAAAGGACAGAAGAAAATCACTGCACTCATATTCTCTGGTAAGTAGAGGAAGTGCCAGACCACATACAAGATAAATTACATGCACAGTATGTGATGCAGTGAAAAATGATGAAAAATAAAGTCAGAGAACAGAACAGGAGAGGTGGGAAGAGTTGCCATGTCAAATAGGATGGCCAGGGAACCAGCGAGTGCAAAGTCCTTGAGGCCTAAGTGTGCAGTGTTCAGTTGCCAGCAAGAAGGCCCAAGTGGCTGGAGCTGAATGAGGGGAGACAAGTAGGTGAAGACGTCAGAAACAAGGGAGTGAAAGTGGGGAGCAAATCTTCTAGAGCCGTATAAGCCTCTGCATCATCACTCCAGCCCTGTGCACATTTGTGCTTCCTGGGATGCCATTCGCACAGACCTTATTAGCCTGTGGTTCTACCAGCCATCATATTTGGCCATTTTCTAATTGTGGGAAACAAAGTCGCTGTGATCCTGCATGCCTGTAGAAGCTCCTTGAAGAGTATAAACGGTAAAGAAAATATTATTTTTTACTCAGAAAGAATCACAATTTACATCCTCTCCTGAAATTTCCCTTATCATGAATAGTACCTCATCCACAGGTTATATAAAGGCCACCTTGAAATAGCAGTTTTATTCATCTGCTCTTTGACTTAAATCGTATGTAATTATCAGAGGTAAATCCCTACTTTGTTATTTTACCTAAACATCAATATAGCCAGTTTAAATTCATAAGTATCTTCTCTTGAAATTGGAAAATGACTATTTGATGCAGAACACCATCAACAGGTGATTAGACAAGCCAGTTTGGTCAATGGAGATAAGCAATTGAAGTTGAGACTTTCAGCTAGCACAGCTGTGGAAATATCCTGTGTAAACAAGGTCACACCAGACCCACACTCTTCTGCCAATACACATGGCCACAGTAAATTGGTCCAAGAGCCATCTCATTCTGGCTCTTTTCCAACCCAGTGATGAATCCGTTTATCAAAATCACCGTCAGGTAAATGTTGTAAGACCTTGACTAGAGTATTCCTTAAACTATAAGAGATGGAACACTTTGTAATGTATTTTCAAATTGAAAGTCACTTATCCTCTTAGCACTCCGAGAAGGTTTATGAACCAAATGCATGCTAAGAAATATTTTGAAAAGAACCAGTTAAGGTTTAGATGGAAAGCTTCAGCATAGTGGATTGTGGTATACTCCCAATTCTATCTAAAATAGGTTTACAGAATTAAAAGTTTATGGTCTTATTTACTCAGAAAAAAAAAAAAAGCAAAGCTAAAGTACTGGAAATGGGATGCATTAAAACTCTAGGATTTCATCCAACTATTGCTTGGAAATGAAAATTCCCTAATGGGAATAGGTCTTTGAAATGGGACATCTGGGTTTTACTAAGTGGGTAATTAAAAGTTTGAAATCTTGCCTGGAAAATGGGACAAAGGCTCAAATTACCAAGATAGGTGAGACATTCCCCACTGCCTTTATCATAGGAATGGCAGGGGTCCAGGCTCTAACAAAGCGAGGCAGAGACATGCGGGAGTGTTAAACCACCCAAGGACAAAGGGGACTTTGGAATCTGATTTCTAGGGGATATTTGTCAGAAAACATGCTATACTTCCCGCAGCTAATGAAATATCCTGTGTAACAAATCCAGCATGGAGTGGCTAACACTCAGCCAGGTAAATCATCATCTTAAAATGTGCTCTGCTCTTTCCCAACTAAAAATCAAGACAGGCTTTTCCAGGGAAATAGCCAGGCACCAGCTCAGAATGAAAGCTACTGTCTCCCAGTTCACCTGGGTGGCCCCCTAAAGCTTATAGATGAACCTCAGAGGCTTCAAATAGAGGCAGTCTAGCTATACTTCATTCTGAGAATAAATAAGAAAATAGGTTGGAAGAATGAACCTAGACAAGAATATGGATAAATAAATACAGACTTTGGGTGGCCTTCCCAAACCAGCTTATATAGGACTTCTCATATTATATATAACTTGCGTAATTTTTCTGTGACATTTTTGTTTAAAGAACACTGCATAAAGCATCTAGCTGGGTTGAGGGATTACTGTAATAGTAATATAAGAATGCTCAGGAAAAATTGTTACTGTAACATCATGTGTCAGGATGTGTCTCATAATAATGACATTCTACTCAGCAGGTTCTACCATCCATTGGGACAGTTTATAATACCACCTGACAGTTAACATCAGTATCTTTAGGGGTTTTGCATCATCACAATCCTCCAGGAGGCCATGAAGAATCATAGTTCAAGGCCTGAAATATTTCACTGCTTACACAATTTTATAAAATAGTAGGGAAAGTGTAAAGTATAATATTATGGTAGAAATCTGAGCATCGCACCATGCTAAGAAAATGTTTAGTTAGTAAATGTAGATTAGTTTAATTTGGCACCCAAAGTAAGAATTTCCCAAGGCTAAACACTAATGCACAACATTAGTGCTTCACAATTAGAATTCAGATATGTTCAGCATTTGTCCTAATGTTGCAAATCTACTCCTAAAAATATATATATATATATATATATATTAGGCAATCAGATCTATTTCAGTCTCATAGAAAATTCAGGCAATGGTTTATTTTTTCTACCACAGACTAAAAAGGATGCATGCAGCCTGGAAAAACAAATTAGAAAGCAATGTAAGAGGACATTCCAAGTTTGATCTTGTTTGCTCTGCTGTTAGCGACATTGAGCCACCTATTGAATGGGCTTAGGTTTTTCCTGGTATAGGAACAGTGATGCAGCTATTTTTATTATAGTAGTGTTCAGATCTTGATTAGAAGTTGTTCAACTTTTAACAAAAGGTAACAAATCATATCAACAGGCCAAGGCTACAATATCCCTTTATCATCTCCCTACCTGAGCCTCATGCCCTAATCCTCTTTTTCAGGTCGGAAGATTCGGCAGGAAATGAGGCAAGGCCAAACATCTTTTTCCTTATTTTCAGGTCTCTCAGAACACCCCAAGCATCCTACTAGCTAGGATATGTCTGCTGACGGAGCACTTTATTGAACTATCTTTGAACTCAGGCTCTGACCAGAAGCATTTAAATAGAAGACAGGAAAATAGAAAGGTGAACCACCCATCTCCTTTCAAAACGCCCATGCTAGCTGTGGATAACTGAGAGAGTACATCTAGAGTCTGCCGGTCACAACACTGTCACAGAAGACACTGCCATAGCTGCCACCGCATCAGCAATCCCAGGGACATCGTATCTTCAGGCCCTGGGCCCATTACCCCACCACCATCACCACTACCACCATTAGCCCCTTGTTTCATCACAGTGCCCTTCTTACTCTCTCTTTAAACTGTCTAGTAGATTACAAGGCTTCAAGGTCCCAGGATTTCCCCTCTGGAATCCCCTTCCACACTCTTCGTGGAAGCCTTTCTCTTTTTCTCCTTTCCTTCTCTTTCTGTACCTAAATAAAATCACCTTTCTGGGGGGGGAAAGAAAAGTCTCCAAGGACAAGAACAGAGAGTCTAGTAACTTTTGACTTAGGGACTTTGGCTGGACCAAGATGATATTTATTTGTGTCCTCTTTACACTAATTTTGTATTCACCTAACCCCATGCTCACACATGCCTTAACAACAAGATAGGGAAGAAAATAAGGACTTATACTTTCAAATTGTAGTATCTTGGTCATATCGTCACCACCTCATATGCATATTAAGGATAAAACCTAGAATAAAAACTGAACCACCAAAGGATTCCATTCCCTTGCTCACTCTCACCTTTCGCTTGAATACGTCAACATGCAGCTTTGTGTCTAGTTGTGTAACTCTTGCACAGTGTTTCAGATTCTGTATTTCTCCAGTATCCATATTACTAAGGAGATCAATTTCACAATTAAATAAAATCAGTGCTACTTTTTTCTCCTCTATTGACGGTTTCTAAAATGAGATCAGTAATTTTTGTTTTTACAAAAAGCAACCACCATACAACTTATTAACGGATGCTTAAAATTAGCCTAACTAGACTCTAAATATGACATCTTGAAATAAATATTCCAATAAATAAATATCATACAAATTCCACTTGACCCAGCAACCCCATTACTGAGTATATACCCAAAGGATTACAAATCATTCTATTATAAAGACACATGCACACGTATGTTCATAGTGGTACTGTTTACAATAGCAAAGACCTGGAAACAACCCAAATGCCCATCAACGATAAACTGGACAAGGAATAGGTGGCACATACACACCGTGAAATACTATGCAGCCATAAAAAATGATGAGTTTGTGTCCTTTGTAGGGACATGGATGAACCTGGAAACCATCATTCTCAGCAAACTGACACAAGAACAGAAAATCAAACACCGCATGTTCACACTCATAGGTGGGTGTTGAACAATGAGAACACATGGACACAGGGAGGGGAGCGTCACACACTGGGGTCTGTCAGGGGGAAATAGGAGAGGGACAACAGGGGTGGGGAGTTGGGGAGAGATAGCATGGGGAGAAATGCCAGATATAGTTGATGGGGAGGAAGGCAGCAAATCACACTGCCATGTGTGTACCTATGCAAAATCTTGCATATTCTTCACATGTACCCCAAAACCTAAAATGCAATTAAAAAATGACAAAGCAGAGTGTGCAGTGATATTTGATGTATTTGAAATATATAGATGCATTCATTCATTTTACTTTTTTTGTGTATGACTATAAAAGAGACATGTATTTTTGTTTAAGAAAATGAGAAAGAAAAATTTACAAAAAGGAGCAATTGCACCAACTTAGCTTTTTTTTTTCAGTGTCCCTTTTTCTCCTCTTTCCTTTGTATCAATTATTCAAATCTCAGATTATACATCAATTTTAATTTATTCATCTGTCCTGACTTTCATTTAACCTAGTAGCTCTCATTCAGTCCATTAGCAGAGAAAATAAAACTTAGATGTTTATTCAACTGCTCAAGGAATTCTCTATGTTCTTTAATAGTAAGTACACCTTAATTAGCATTTATTTCAGGCATAGGGGAGACAAAATCTATACAGATTTTGGAAAGCAAATTACAACCAGAATTAAGTGAATAAAATGCCAGTGTTGAAAGGTGTAAACATCAACTATAAAATAATATTATTTAAGATATTAGAATCCCCAGTAGCAGAATGAGAACAAGTATTTAGGTAAATGTCAGCAAAAATCGTAATGATGATGACTTCTTAATGATGAGTGTATAACACTCTTTCCAGGGAAGAGATGGCAGTTATTACTTACAAACTCTGTAGCTTAACTGGATAAACTGCTAGAGAAGATGTTTGGAAATAAGAAGTACTGGCAAGGAGGAAGAGATAATCTCAAACTAAGAATGCACGATAAATATATGACCTTCCTTTCTATGCTGTCACCTTATTTATAAAATTATATTGCTGTTCACTTTTCTAGATGATAACAAAATATCTAACTAAAATTATTTCTTTAAGCAAAGTTGAAGGAAAAACTCAGCCAAATTGAACTTTATTGGTGTTACCTGCCCACAGCTTTGTTATCCTAATCTTTTGATTTATCTAATCATTGTTAGTTTCTACATTCACAGCTAAAGAAATATCAAATGCTGGAAAATAACCACACTTGCTGGAAGGGTACCTGGAATTCTTGATCCAAATCGATTTAAAAAGTACATATGTCAATCAGTCATATTTTTATTCACACAAAAAGTAGTACATTCTACCAAAAATTTTTCCAAATACAGAACAATATGTTATGTCAGGATTTCTAGCAGTTTGTTGATCTCAGCAAAAGCTCTTTAATTTTGTTGTTTGACTGTAAACAATAAGAAATTTTCAGGGTCATTATATAAAATAAGGTTGTTTTCTTTCTGGAGAAAAGCCTTTCTGGGAATCAAGGTTAGAGTTAGGTAGGAACAGAGAAATGTAATTTTACAGAATTCTATTATCTCTTTGACACATAGGGGGAAAATATGCTGGAAATGATTTCCTGAAAAGTAGAAAAGAATATATGAATCACAAAATCTTACTTAGAAATATATCTTTGTTCAGCTTGAGACCAATGTTCCCAAGAAACATCAATGCCAAATGTATGTCAGAGTTTTCACTTCACACAGGTGTCTACTAGGATGTGAAAAGGAAACAAACAAACAAAACCAGAAAACATGTGGTCCTCACTTTTCTTTTGTGAGATGGCTTATCATGGAAGAGTTTTCATTATTTTTCATAGAGAAAGCTAAGTGGTAAGCTCTCATTAAAAATTTAATCAGCTGAGAAACATTATTCTGACATTATACATAACCTCTCATTAAAGGGTTTTGGTAACTACAATTAGAAAACCTCTGCAAGAAAGTAAGCTTACCACTCCAAACATGTTTTATAAAAATAGCTAATGTTAATAGCAGAATGAGCTATTTATTATTACACAGAATGCTGTCCTGGTAATGGAAAATTGTTAACCCAACCAAAACCAAAACAAAAACCTAAGTTGAATTCTACTAGGGAATAGCATCATGTTGACTAAGGTTCATCACATATCAGCAGCTGTCTCTTCCATTATCCTCAATATTCTTTAGATTTATGAGTAAATAAAAATTGTGAACAGGAGATAAAATACTAATGTTAAGTAGCCTTTTGTTAAAGTAGTAATTCTTATGTAAAAATAGGCTTGACTGAAAATGGACAGATAAGTACCAATGGTATTGAATCCCTAATCTTTACTTATTAGACATAAATTAAAATATTCCACCAGTACATGCCAGTAAGTTCCTATGTAATTATAAGGAGAATCACATTGAAGTATTTGTAACAATTATAAATTACAGAATACCACACACACACACACACACACACACACACACACACACACGCAGTTTTGTCACAAAAAAAAATATTTGAGACTGTGTTTTTGTGCAAAGTGGTGAAAATCTCTGCTGACAAGGTCTTCCCATAGTCAAACTTCCTGTTTGATGCAATCAATTTGATACATTACCTTGACCACACAAAATATTTCTCACCTTTTTTTTTTTGTTAAATATAGCGTCCATAGGCTGGGAAATACTTCTGTAATTTAGGATTCATGACATACATAATTTCAGAATATGTTATGGCTTTTTTTCCCTCATTTCCAAATCTGGTTGCAATTTGTTAGAAGTAAATGTAGATGGTACTTAAACCGTAATCCTCATGTTCATTACAATTGTAGTCAGGATATGTATAGGAAATACACTAAGGTTCTATCAATTTACGTCCTTATGGAAGCACAATGCAATGTGAACTAGAACCCATTTGATTGCTCTGAAATGTAGAAAATGTAAGAATTTATCAATATCAAAATTATCAGCAGTTCTCAAGGGTCAGTTCTGACAGAAACATAAGATATATTTAGATCAAGCCATGGAGCAGGTAATGTGCTCTGCTATACCTTAATCCCTTTATACATTCAAAGCCTACAAGCAGGCAGGGCAGGATTTACCTGAGTTTCACCTTACACTTAGATTTCCCACTCAGTAGCATTAAGGTGTATCTCCCAAAAGATAACAGGCTAAGATGAGCTCATATAAATGCAACCCAGTCATTCAGGTATAGATAACAGCCACTGTCAAGGTAATTTATGGTTTTCAACACTTGTTAGCATTGGTAACAAACCAGGCCCTAGCAACTGTATTAAGTCATGAGCTGAAACAAGTGCAAAGTAATTTGCACAGGGTTGAAAAAGAAGAATCACAAAGAACTTTAATAATGGAAGTTTTATTTGAACTTTACCATCACCCTAGCTTACAGAAGTTAATTTCTATACTGTTTCAAAAGACAAAGATTAATTGACCCTCCTTATCTGAGTGTTCTTTGATTAGAAATGTGCTTTTCTCACCTATATCTTCCGTCATAGATGGTAGTCACTCAATAAAAAGATGTGCCCTAAACCAACGCTTCCATTTTTCAGAACAGCAATGTGTGGTTACAGGTTACTGCTTTGGTAAAGCTATTACTTTTACTGTCAACGTGACTGCAGCCCTAAGATGTCTCATTAGGTGAAATAAATTGAAACAAACAGACACAACATCTGACTACATGTTTCCTCCCACCCAACAAAATATCTATTGCAATGGCAAAAAATAAAAACAAACTTCTGTTATCATGCATTTTAAAGAAAATGGAGAATAGGAGTTAACCCTTAATAGTATCTCCAAGAAATATATTGTTGGGTGTGTGAACCAAAAGTATCTGAGACAGGTTTCAATCAATTTTAAAAGTTTCTTTAATCAAGGTTAAGGATGCATGCTTGGGGAGGCAGAGCCACGCCTTTCTTCAAAGATGATTTTGAGGGCTTCAATATTTAAAGGAGAAAGGGTGGATATTGGGGAAAGAATAAGAACATTTTTAAAGGTATGGGTAGATAAGAGACAAAAGTTTGCATTCTTTTGAGTCCTTCATCAGCTTTTCACGAAATACACAATTTACATTTGGGACGGGGCGGGGGTAAGCGGTAAGCCACTTATGCCTTAGTCTGGCTCAGTGAATCTGCATTTTTACATAAACAATAGGGCAGAGGAAGGAATCAAATATGTATTTATCTCAGGTGAGCAGAGGGATGACTTTGAGTTCTGTCCTTTGTCCCACATCTGTGAAGATAAGCTATCAATTTACATTGCCAAGGTGAAATTCAACAGAATTGTTTTATGGAAAAAAATTCAAGGCAGAATTCCTTGTGGAATTTTGCAGCTACGTAATCTCAAAATTGGTTGTGGGCAAATTGTGAGGTAGGTATGTAGATTTTTTATCTTTGTAGTTATTTTATTTAGGAATAAAATAGGAGGTAGATTTGCCTGATGCAGTTTCCAGCCTGACTTTTCCCTTTGGCTTATTGATTTGGGGGTCCCGATATTTATTTTTCTTTGACAGGTGAGACCAGAATAAAAGAAACAAGATCCCTAGTATTATTCTGAACCTGAGAAAATGAAAAACTCTTCTAGTCTATGGTCCATTATAAAACAAAAGTATGAGAAAAAGCTATTCAAAGATTTAAAGACAAACCAAAAATTCCACATCTAATAGAAGCCAATTGATTTATTTTTGAAAGCTAGTTAAACATATCATCTGCCTGTGTGACAGACTTATTTAAAATTCTAATTCCTCAGGGATCACAGATGAAAGCTTGAATTGAGCCAACAATTGTGCTGTCATTTGTAATTAGGACTCCTAAGTTTCTGGTTTGATTTCTTGTTGAAGAATGGTGAAATCTCTTAAAATATGCAGCCAAAGAGACTGATTAATTTGATAAAGCATTTAATGAATGAAAACAGGCCAAGAAGTCCACTCTTCAGCTTACTCATTAATCCCTATTATTTTAGGGACACACACATGATGAACCAACAACTAGCTCTGTCCTTTGAAGATCATATATTTTGAAGATCATATGTTTTAAGAAATTAGATGCATATGTAATTTTATTTGACATCTATCTATCCATCAGTCTTTCATTTATTCCTCTTCAATATTTTGAGTGAAAAAATTCATCCTGTATAATTATACCTGGTAATCAATTCATAAGTGTTATGAGTTGAATTGATTCTGCCCAAAAAGACATGTTGAAGGCTTAACTTCAGAATATGCTTTTATTTGAAAATAGGATTGTTGCTGAGGTAATTAGTTAAGATGGGGTCATACTGGAGTGGGCTGGTCTCCTAATTTAATATTCCTAATGTCTGTATAAAAATTTGGCCATTTGAAGACATAGAAAGATAGAGAGGATATCATGTGGTGATGGAGGCTGAGGTAGAAATTACGCAGCTGCAAGCCAAAAGATGCCACATATTGCCAGTGACACCAGAGCCAAGAGAAAATGTGAAACAGACTTTCTCATGAAGCCTTTCATAGAGCATAGCCCTGACAACTACTTGATTTTAAATTTTGACCTCCAGAACTGTGAGACAGTAAATATCTACCGGTAAGGAAAGAGTGGGTATTGGGAGGGCACGGCTTAAGCCACTCAGGTTGTTGTATTTTGCCACAGCAGATTTATGAAACATACAAGTTAGGCAAACTTTTGTTTATTATAAGGCTATGAAACCTAGATTTTCTTTATCTTTCTCTTTTCTCTTACTGATTCCCCCAACATTTTCCTCTGTGGTGGGAATAAAGTATTGCTAGCTTCCCAGAACTATCCCAACAATGTAAGAGCCATGCCATGTTTTATGGCTAGAGGAACTGTCTGGTTCTTCTAATTTTAAGGCACAAAACCCAAGAACAAATCACAAACCTAAAGGAAACTCTTAATATGTACTGAATATTTCAGTAACTGACAAATCACCATTAGGACAGTGTCTAATTGCCATAATTGTGCCAAGTAGAAGGATGATACATAAGGAACTAACATGTGTTACACAAACAGCTTTAAAAGATTATACATGACTCAAATACAGCTCAGAAAAACTAATGAAATAATTAGACTAGCAGTCAGACTTAATGAAAGCTGAAATTCTATTATATAACTCTATATATAGAGGAAAGCTAGGTCAAAACAGTTGCATAAAGAGACAGACTGGTAAAATGGGATTCAATGTGAGAATGCAGTCTTACAAATTGGACCAACACAAAAACAGCAGCTAAAATATAGTTCAAATAAATTATTTCCTGTCATGTTGAACACCAAAACTAGCTAGGATCACAGTGTAATTTTAAACCTTACTGCTGGCTTGTTTTTGAATTACTCTTATTTCTTAATCAGTCTCATGACTAACATTGAAAATATTCTAAGCCTAACTCTGAAAGAAAACCATTAGCAGATTCAAGTGTCGAGAGACAAGACAGTTAGGAAGTCAAAACAACACTCATTACGTTGGGACCAACATTTAATTTTCAGTCGATTTCTTATCACTGATAGGCCACCAAGCCAGTCTTATGTCTGGCTAAGGTTGTATTCTTAACAGGGTCAGAACATCTGAAATATCAAATATCAAGCTAGTATGTCTAATGCTACTCTTCTTACTGTGGTTTCATATATTAATTCCTTCTCCTATCTTTTTATTTAGTATCTCAACTCCTGTAACTATTCTTTGTGGCAAAGTATACTTAGACTTTCCATCTTGGGTTTGTTAAAATGCTTATACCAGCATCATGATTAACATGAAAGATAACATAAACACTCTATTTTTCTGAATCAATGCCAAACATTTTACTAGGTACTCTGTAAAGCATCATTTCCTATATTTTACAACTTTAAAGACCCTTTCTTATTCTACCTTTACAGTTATTTCTCTTCTCTGGATTTTACTTGCTTTTCTGATTTAGGAATACTCTGATGTCCTTACGGCCTCTAACTCTGACCACTTCATTGGTGTAATAGTTCCAGTATTTGCCACCTTACCTTTGTCTTCTTCCCTCAGTCGGGAGCCTCATTCAAAGCAGTCTTTCATTGTAATTTGTGAATAATTACTCAAGGAAATTTCTAGAGTCTAATTAAATTTGACATTAATTGCTTCTAACTCTGTGAGTTTCTATAAATGAAAGTGAGCATCTCATGGAATAATTGAGATTTATTAGGATGAAAAGTGATTCACAACTCTGAGAGTCACATTATGTTCTTTTATAAAGAGTGAGACACCATATAGAGTAAAAATAAGACATAAAAGCAGAACTAATATCAAATATTGAAAAAATTGATAAAATGAAACACTCTAAATGCAAAAAAAAACCCTCTTTTCAATTTATTATCCAGTGAACATGTATTGCAAAAATTCTATTATAAGTCAAGTACCTCTTTTAGTGCTATACATTTAAAGAGAAACATATAAGCTTTGACATTGGTGAGTTTACCATTCTGATACATACAAAACAATAATAAACTCTGTTAATAAAGCTAAACTAGTGATCATTCTGACTGTAATATATTAAATATTCAGAAAACAAAAATATCAAGTGTGGACAATAATGGAGTTGGACTTACATGGTTGTATGAATCCTTATACCAAGACAATTATAAAACCAAATTAATTATTTTCTGTCCAAGCATTGACAGAAGCCCACAGAGAGCTGACTTTTGAAAAACTGCAACCAGAAGGAAGAGAAAAGTGGTAAGAATTGTGTCTGTGGCTTTCCGGTTATGAGTGTAGAAAATAATAGCCAAGCTGCAAGCTTATTGATATTGTAAGAGAAACATCATAATGAAACCAAAAACCTAAAATAAACACTGCCTAAATCTAGGAATGACAATTAAATTATATAGGCACAAAGGAAATCTCAAAATACCCAGTGATAAATTTAAGTACTTTATAAGTTATCAACTCCTACCTTTTATAAATGAGAGAGTAAATTATCATGGTAAGATACATCTGTGTAGGATAAAACCTGTGACTTTTATGCTTTTTCTTAACCATGGGAATCTCCCAAGCTTGCAGAGTTTAGAGAGCAAAATTCTGAAGACTCACAGACTTGACATCTCAGAAGATAGCCACAGACTAGTAAAACAGCTGGAAATTGGGAAGTACTGAAAATAAAGAATCACAAAAAGGAAAGTCCCCAAATTATTAGTAGAATATATGCTAAAATTCTTGGTTGTCCACCAAGTTATACAGGCACAGGAGAGGAAGTCCAATTAAACGCATAAGCCTCATCAACTTACAAGAATACTAAGGATTCAAATATATTAGAAGTTATATACAACATGGGGAACAAAAACATTTGCAGTTTGGGTCTACATAAGTTCACTACTCACTAGAATAATAAATAAAAAATTACAAGATAGAAGACGGAATTGCTGCAAGGTTTATTTACAATGCCCATTTTTGAACAAAATATTAATGGAAAAAAAATAAAAAATGAACAAAAACCAGAGAACTGTAACCTATACTGAAGAAAAGTAGCAGTTTATAGGAAGAATTTCCAACTAGTGGCCTGCTCTTTGGAAAGTAGGTTAAAAGATGGACACACTTTGTTCACTGTCTGCCATCTGCCTCAATAGAACTCTACCTCTCATGCCCTGGTTTTGCTATTTGAGGCTTCTTATCAGAGTGTTGATACAATGACTTCTTTTCTCCTTCCATTCATACATTCCACCTTACAGAAAACATGCCACAAATAAATAAGTGAAGAAAGTAAAGCAGTTAGTGACTTGTAAAATTTATAAAATGAAGCAAAACACCTGAGATATCAATTGTAACACAAACATCTAAATTCTCCCCAAAGCCACAACCAACATTTCTACCCCCTCAAAAGTGAACATGACTGTATATGTTTCTATCATTGTCATAATATAGCATGTTAATAATATATATAGCATTATACATATACATTATAAGGAGATACACACACACACATACATACACACACTTAAAGGTGACAAAAGGTAATTTTGTTGTTGTAACTTGAATTTCTACCTTAAGTGAATTTTTTAAACTTTTTTCCAATTTATTAACTGAACAGATAATTTTCCTTTTTGGAAAACTGCTGGTAGATGTCTTTTACATGTATGGAGTTTCATTTTTTTACTTTATTGACTTTTGAGAGTTATAAATTTTTTTCATTAAGAGTTTGGAATTTGAGGGAGAAGTTTCTATTCCAAATATTTTAAATTAAGACAAATTTTGCTATGCATAGAAAGAAAAGTCTTTTCAGATTTAATGCTCAGGAAATACACCATTGATAAACATTTCTTAAAGAGCACAATTGATTACAAATTTCAAATAATTCTGCTATGAATTACTGTGAGTTTACAAAAGATGGAATTCAATCTTTTTATACTGAAAACTACTTTTTACTCAATTTAAGCAAAATTTAGTAATTGTTAATTTATATTTAAGCCATCAGATTGTTCATTCTGTGGGAATGGATTGAAGTTGTAATATGTCCTTCAAAGCTACCGTGACTTTCCCATTCCAAGATGTGCTTTTTAAAGCACTCTGCCTCACATCACCTTCGGTGCACAAAATGTGAAATTTGTAGACTTCATGGTTTAGTATACATGAAATATATTTCTATATGTGATGAACATTCAAAATAATAATAATAAAATAACGATGATAATAGAAACAATAGCTAGCAATTGGAGCTTACTCTTTTGGGCATTTTTCCAAATACTTCACATATAATAACTAATCTAATTCTCATAATAACTTTACAGGATTATAGATTGAAACTATTGTAATTACCATAAATGGAAACAATTATAATTACCATCCATATTTTCCACATGTAGAAATTGGAAATTCACACTTTTGACCCCTAAAACGTCAGTAAATCTATACTACTTAGATGGAAGAGTTTAAAAACACACTGTTATAATAAATGCAGATTTGCCTAAGGCAAAATTATGGACATGTTATTTGCTGAATACTGTGAATAATTGTTTTCATGCTCTGAAATAAGCACATATTAACACTGGTAATCTATTGTGATCAGAGAAGAAAAACAAACTGAGATATATCTGACATATATCTCCATCCATATACAGAAACATATTATAATTTACATGTGTTTGCTTTGTACTTTTTATATTATCAATTTTTAATAAAATTATAATTTATATAATTATATGGCTTAAAATATTTTTATTTTAAAATATGTCTCTGTTGGTATGTGGAATATCAATTATTCCTTTCACATTTTAATTATTATTTTGCTGCTTTATTTTTAAGGTTTTGCCTATCAACCCATTTTCATTCAGAGTAGAGTGACTTTCTATAAGAACATAATATAAATCAAAATAGCAATTAATAGGTATATAAATACAAAAATATTTATCACACTTAAAACTAGGAAGTATGGTTCTTTACCCTGAATAAGAATCAAAAGTTATAATGTTTAAATTAAACTTCCCATCCTTACTTCAAATTTTTTTTTGTGATCATTAGATTGAAGTGGGCCTTAGAAGATGTATTATTAACAAACTATCTCATAAGAATTGCATTAAAATTAAAACTGCATACCAATTGTTCCTTGATGTCTTAATTTATTTATTTATTTATTTATTATTGTACTTTAGGTTCTGGAATATACATGCAGATCATGCAAGGTTGTTGCATAGGTACTTAATGGCAAGGTGGTTTGCTGTTTCATCTCCCTGTCACCTATATCTGACATTTCTCCCCATTTTATCCCTCCCCAACCTCCCCACATCCTCAATGTCCCACCCCTAGGCCCCTCAACAGACCCCAGTGTGTGATCCTCCCTTCCCTGTGTCCACATGTTCTCATTGATCAACACCTGCCTATGAGTGAGAACATGCAGTGTTTGATCTTCTGTTCTTGTGTCAGTTTGCTCAGAATGATGGTTTCTAGATTCATCCATGTCCTTCCAAAGGACATAAACTCATTCTTTTTTATGGCTGCATAGTATTCCATGGTGTATATTTGCTACATTGTCTGTGTCCAGTTTATCATCGATGGGCATTTGGGTTAGTTCCAACTCTTTGCTAAACAGTGCCACAATGAACATACGTGTGCATGTGTCTTTATGATAGAATGATTTATAATCCTTGGGGTATATACCCAGGAATGAGATTGCTAGGTCAAGTGGAATTTCTGTTTCTAGGTCCTTGTGGAATCACCACACTGTCTTCCACAATGGTTGAACTAATTTACACTCCCACCAACAGTGTAAAAGCGTTCCTATTTCGCCAAATCCTCTTCAGCATCTGTTGTCTCCAGATTTTTTAATGATCGCCATTGTAACTGGTGTGAGATGGTATCTCAATGTGGTTTTGATTTGCATTTCTCTAATGACCAGTGATGATGAGCATTTTTTGATATGTTTTCTGGCCTCATATATGTCTTCTTTTGAAAAGCATCTGTTCAGAGGGAGAGATCCAAGATGGCCGATTAATAACAGCTCAGGATTGTAGCTCCCAGTGAAAGTGCAGAGAGCGAGTGGACACCACACTTTCAGATGAAATTTTGTTGCCCACAGACTGGGAGATTCCTGGCAGAGGAGCCACACGGGTTGCCAGCGCGAGTTTTTTGGCTGGCGTGGCTATTTTGCCGGCGCCCCGGCACGGCGCTTCTCGGTGCGGAGTATACGGGACAGGGTGCCCTTTGAGTCCGGCTTGGCTGGTCCCATCCCCACAAGGAGAACAGCAGTTGGAAGCGCTGAGGACTGAGAGTTTCACAGTAAGCACAGCTGAACCCGGGAAGGCCAAGCTCTGTGAGGAAAGGGCAGCCGTCGAAGGAAAGCTAAGAAACAGAAAAAACTTCATCACTAACAAGCCGGATGTCCACTCAGACCCAATCTGAAGTCAGCAATTACAAAGACAACAGGTGGATAAATCCACAAAAATGGGAAGAAACCACTGCAAAAAGGCTGAGAACACCCGAAATCAGAATGCCTCTCCTCCTACAGGGGATCGCAGCTCCTCATCAGCAAGAGAACAAGGCCTGACAGAGAATGAGTGTGACGAACTGACAGAATCAGGCTTCAGAAGGTGGATAATAA